>NW_019290774.1:38680-63768 GCF_000500325.1 Leptinotarsa decemlineata
AAATATTAATATTTTTTGAGTTATTAACGATAAACTAAATACCATTTTTTTAAATCTTATTTTGTTAATAACATTTGCAATTTTTCACCTGCACCAAAATCCTTCAAAAACATTTTTCTAGATGTGATTCCGAATCGAATGAGCTATCGCTCATATTTTTAGGACCTTTATCTCTATTTTTCATGTTTTTGAACTTGTTGATTAGACTAACTGACTTGTATAATACACATTTGTGGAGTAGCTGGAAAAACAAGGTACTTATGAACCAGAGATCCTGACTTCAAATCCTACCGACATAAATTTTTTCATTATCTTAACCACCCTGTTTTCAAACGATTTGAAATTGAATGAAATAACAAAAATGGACACTATTTCTTGACACTGAAAAAAGAATTGAAAAATAAGGAAAGCTGAATAATGAACAGTGCAATGTGTCATAATTTTCGATTGAAATTTATGTACGTCAAATATATTCGGGACCGATGCCAATCGTTTCTGAAAACTTTTTCGTTCATTTCCCTATCATGCCATTATGCCTCTGTTTCTAATGACGCATTAACCCTGTTCATCCGCTAATGCATGAAAGCGGCTTGCTCAATTTAGAAAGTATATAATTACGTTAAGGAAAATATAGTAAATGGTTATATGTTCATTACCATTATCAACACCACATGTGTTTTAGAGAAAGACTGTAAATCATTGATGAAACATGACGAAAACGATTATTTCAAATGAAAAATCAATAAAACATTAAATGTAATATGTATACACGTAGGGTCAAAAACATTGGAGCATCCAAAAATTTCTTGATAGTTCAAATGAGTCTTCATAATGTCGGTGGTAAGATCCCTTTGTAGGTTGTTCTATACAATATATCCGAAACGCCCTACGGATTTTTCAAGTGGCAATGGATTTTTATTCGAGTATATCGATTGGGTTACTACAACATACTCGGTTTCCGTCATTTCACTGAATTCTGTTCGGAATATTCTTCCAGTAGACCCCAAATTCTGGTTACTTCTGAGCAAAAACACATCCAAAAAATGAAAACGCGACCTTGTTTTTAATTTCATATGTAAAATTAATATCAAAGAATCTGTTTTTAAAGGGCAAAACACAAGCACTACAGGAAAATCCTCAAGGCGCTCTAAGAGCGGAGCCTGTGCGATAGTAGTGATTCACATTGGATTTGAATCGCTGGAGATTAAATCCATTTGGAAACAAGTTCATTACACATAAACGCAGATCTTCAAATGAAAGAGTTCCTAAACAGTGAAGTTCGAGGTGTACTGAGTTGAACAAACTTGAAAGGAAGTCATTTACACCTTAAATTTCTTTGTATCAAAATCACACATACATAATCTACATATCGGATCCAAGTCCGTGAAAAGTAATTCAACTCCTGTTTTGCCTCCAATTTAAATCTGTTCATGAACAGTGGGTTTTCCATTGCCGTGCCGTTAGACTGTCTGTAGAAATAGTTGAACATGGACACTAGGAAACAATGAAATTGAATCAATTTATACTAAAATGTAACAACACTTTGAGCCGTTTGTGAGATTTAGAGAGTTTCAAATAGTTTGGTTATCCAATCAGAAACTTTGTGAGTAGGAGAACTTAAGTCGAGACAAATAGTTGTAGACTTGCCAAGTTTGTGAATTTTCAGTGGACCGTATATTTCAGAAATTGATGGATTGAAAACCTGTAGACATCTGTACGCAGCAGGCAAGATGATTTAACACTTCTTGAGTGTGTTTTTCTACTTCTGAAACCAGTTTAGGCTATGGGTTCCTTAATAATTTATAATAGGGACCGCCGTCATTAATCTTATTACCATTGCCTGATAGAAAACATATTTCCCCTTCATTCTTTTGATAATCATTCTTTGTTTTTGAGGAATAATATTAGCCTGCCTTGATAAATTACAATAAGTGACAAAGAAAAGTAAATACCCATTTATATCAAAAATATTTCACTAATGTTCTGCATGTGTATTTATGTTGATTAAAATTTCAGCCATATCTGACCAGTTCTTCAACTGTTTTTTTTGTGTGAGCATTTACCATTCCTCCAATTTTTATTCTTATTTGTGCTTTATCTGTTAAATAGTTTGTTGTAAATTTCGTATTGTTAACACTATGCCTTGAGTGCGAAGACTTCGTCGTATTCCTCAACTTGAGGATTTTGAGAGGGGACAAATTGTTGCCTTACGTGAGGCAGGTTTTTCAGTGAGAGAAATTTCAAGAAGAACCAATCAATCTTTGCGTACTATTCTCATTTTGTTCTAGTTCTGCGAAATTCAGGTTCTAGGACGTCAGGATCATGCGCAGTTGATATAGAGCGTTCTGGTTTATTGAGGATAATTTCGGACTAATAAATCCTTTGTTCTGGTTTTGACTGCGAAATGATCCTAAACGGTTTTGAACCGTCCCAAATCGTTCTTGCTCTCGAGGCTGAACTGTTGAGAACTGTTCCCGTTGCTCATGCGCATTCATGTGGAAATTTGTTTGGGCTATTTGCTAGGATGTTTTTTTTTTATTTATTTGATTTGAATAATTGATGGTTGAGGGTAGATAACATTTGAGCTGACTATAGGGATACGCTACATAACAAAATGGACATGATTAATAGTATTTTCTCGTCTTCATCTCTTCATATATACGATAGGTGGCACAGTGGTCTCCTCAAAAGCGTTCTGGTTTAAACAAGTGTCCGAGACTATTTCGGACAGTTTGAGATTTTTTGTTTGTACGCACCATGTCTTGCACAGTTTCCGTTTCCAAACGTTTTGGGATGTTAGAACCAGAACAAACCTTCTAAGATGTTATCCGGTATGGACCCATGAACATCAAAAACACAGAGCTAGGGGCACCGGTCGTCGCAGGGGAACAACAGCACGTGAGGATCGCCGATTAAAACTTTTGGCTTTTAGGGATCGGTTCATTTCTATTAGGGCAATTGTGAATCAGTGGTTTGAAGAACACCGAAGGGATGTTGGAATGCGCACCCTTTTTCGCAGAATAAAAAGTTTCGGACTTTTTTGTTATCATCCTCATTGGGTGTTGCCAATGACTCTCGAGCATCGACGCAACCGATTTTACTGGTGCATAGACAGAATAAATTAGGATCAACAGTGGAACCGCGTAGACTTCAGCTATGAACCTCGCTTTTGTTTGAGTATGCACGATGGACGAGCAGGAGTGAGAAGGCGTCGTGGTAAAAAGACGAGACCCCCAGTTTGATGTGGAGAGGCATGTTTACCAAACTGTCAGTTTAATGGTATGGGGTGCCTTTGCATATAGTAGCAGGATACCGTTAGTCTTTCTTACATTCGTTACGTTCACGAAGTAGTGGAGCCTCATGTCCTTCCATATCTTGAGACCACCAAGAACCCCATATTTCAACAAGACAACGCTAGACCGCATGTAGCTAGAGTAACTCTAGACTTCATGTATCAGCATGACAGTAACCGCTTACCATGGCCACCTAGACTGCCCGATCTTTCACCGATCGAACATGTGTGGGATATTCTTGGTCGCAGAGTGCTGAATTTACAACAGCCCCCACAGACTTTGGCAGCACTTAGACATGGGTTAGAAGTAGAGTGGAAGGAGATACCCCAACAATTTATCAGTACAATGCCCAGACGTATCCACGATTGTGTAAGACATCGACGATCTGCAACACACTACTGAACTTCACTGGTTTCACAATCATCCAATTTATCTGAAAACTTACTCGTTTGTTTGCTATTTATTATCTGTCAAGTATGTAAGTAAAAAATTATTAAAATATTTTCAATATAAAAAGGAGTTTACCTTTCTTTGTCACTTAGTATATTAGAAATTTGTTTTTTGCTTGCTTCCCCAAAAAACCCTTTCGACATCTCAAGTATGTGCTGAATTGTACTGACCACATCCTCCATGACTTCCATTTCAAAAGATTGCCTCTAAATAGTTTACACAATGTTTACAACTTTTTGTTTGTTTTACTAATTCAAAGTTTACAAGTTTCTACTTCAAATAAAAAAAATACCTGAAAGTTACCAACTGTTTCAAAAAACAATTTTTACTGATTGTAAACAGCATATAAATGTTAGGAAATCCGAAATCGAGAGATTGGGCAAATCAGTGCTTATCAAAATTGGATATTTTTTCAAATCTATGCTGGGCAAAACGCTTCCATTTTGTAGACCCCGGATTTCGCATTGCCTCAAATAGCTTCTCCAAATTCGCTATCAGCTCTTAAGCTATGCGGTATAAATGCAGTATAACATTTTTTGTGTTATTTTTTTAAAGATCCCTCAGTAGTACCCACTATTAAAACAAAAGTACATCTTAAACCATGAAAAGTCAAAGGACTCATATGAACTAATCTCAATTTTCGAGTCTCATCAGTAGTTTATTCAATGCTTTGTGGTTCGATAACTACAAAGCATTGAAAATTTTGATTCTACCGAGGATGCTTCGACTGACGATTATTGCTACAGCAAAAACATTCGCAGAAAAATAACTTGATGATGGGCCAATCAGAGGTATGAAGAAACAGGAAAATATAATCGAAGAGCTAATTCGGTTAGGCATGGGAGACAATCCCATATCGATGATAGATTCATTCAATAGAAAAACTAATCATCAGGTGAGGGAGGTCCGTGGTCATTTATCGAAGATTAAACGAAGCAAATCTATTGGAACAAAACCAAGATTAGTATCAGTTGTCTGTGTGGCTGTCGTTTTGCCAGTTAACACCTTGGTTATTGCAAAATCACTGTTTTTAGAACGTTTAAAACAAATATGTTTTTATTTTGTCATGATATCCATAAAATTGACAAATTACACACGAATGGACCAGTTTGTCAGAACATTTAAAATGATGTTAACTAAGCTCAACAAATCAGTCGACAGATAATGCAAAAAACTGACAGGATCGAAATTTATTGAAATATGTATATAGATCAGATTTAATTAGGGAAAGTTGTAGGCAGTTTATTCAGCAGATAATCCAGCAAATGAGAAAATGGAGCTCAGAAAATTGGGGAAAAATGTAAAGGAATCGTATCATTAGCATTACCGTTTTTCAATGAAATGTAGCGGACACCCTTCCTTTGAATGATTTTTGAGGCGAAATATAGATAGTCCAGTTGCAAGAATCTTGTTAAAAGGCAGCTACAGTTCCACAAGATATGGGGCGATATGGATCTACATTGATAAAAAAAAATGCATTGATTTTGCATTGCTTGTAGAGCCTAGCATGCACTTTGTCCAGATAGTGCTCTCGATGTAGAATTTCAAAGGGGAATTTTCCAAGGGATAGGTGAATTCTTCAACGGCAGAGAAATGTCGAGATGTAGCAGCCTATAATTCAATGTTGCACAGAGCATTCTCGTAAACTTCACCTTCGTTTGGTCAGCAACTACCCCCCTATTTTTTTCAATGGCATGGGGATAAAACTGGAAACTTCACGAAGTTTCCAGTTTTATCTTCCTCTTGAAGATAATCACTTGGTGCTCGAAACAACGTGTCGAGGTGTTGAAAATAACGATTTGGTGTTGGGAAAAAACTCCAGTGATATTCAATACAGTTTACAGCATTATTCAAGACGTACGGAGTCAGAAATCGGCATTCCCGAACAACTGTCTGTCGCAGGTCTTCTAGATTTGTAGGCTTAGTAGAAGTATACTTTCGATTTCAGAAAGAAGTCAATCGGTGTGAGATCAGATGATCTAGCTTGGTACTCCACTGGACCCCTTCTGCCGATCCAACGCATTAGAAAACGTTCGTCCAAAAGCTGTCTCACCCGAACATCAAAATGTGGGTGTGCATCATCCTGATGGAATGTTATTCCATTTTCAACTGAATTGTCATCATTTTCTAAAATTTGTGTAATCATAGGATCTACACAGTTCGTCTGAAAGACATGTATTGTATAATAGGTTTGGGTTATTGGTCAATTTCTCGCTGAACACCTCACAAAACTGAAGTCGACAATCAGGATCATCTTCGTTTGATTTCTGAACTAACCTTGTTTTAAAAGGATAGAATTTGTAGGCTTTCAAAATCCGAAAAACACTAGTACCTGATACACCAGACGCTCTATCTACTTGTCTGATAGATTGTCGATTATCCATTTGTACATGTCCTAAAATTGCAACTTCAACTCCGTCTTTCTGACAGGACGGAATAGTTCATGTTTTCTGTAACGCTTTCGAAAGAACGTATTATTGTATGGAACTAGATAGAGGAACAGGATAGAGGTACTTTTGTTGATTTCCTCATTGAAATGAGCCGCTGTGAATTTTCTGTTTTTTCTTAAATAAAGGGTCAGATATCAGTTATTATTTTCAGTTTATTGTTTAATTTAAGTGGTAAAGAACATAGAAAGTGTTATTCTTAATTTTTCATGATGATCTCCTACTACGTAGTAACGGCTACATTCATCAATTTATGGTCATTAAATTCACTAAGACGGAATGTAATAGGGTGAACCTACATCGATATTTTGACTTTTTGATATGTTCGGGAGTTTTTCTCACTTCACGTATTAGTTCAGATAAAGTGCGTAATCTTCCGCAAACAGACGAGAATTTGTGACCGAATGCTGCAGGTGAGATGTAATTATAGAGAAGAGAATGGACTTGAAATGAATTGCAACAGAGCGAATTATATAGTTTTGAAAACCGAATTTATTTTTCATCACTCTTCCCAAGTGTCTAAAAATAATATTTACGTATTTGTCAAACACAGTTTTTCAAACCGATGAAATAACAATGCATTCATATGCCAAGTTCATAAAATCACTTGCTGTGGGTGAATTATTCGATAATAGTAGGTCTCATTTCAAAAGATTGAAGTAATAGCTATCTTTAGTACTATGATTATCTCTGCATTACCTTCTTTCTATATAAAATGATGATGGTATCTGAATCAAATTCAATAGACATGTCGATTGAAAATTACGCCATCGACAGCCTGTGGGTATATAACCTATCAGGAAATATGAAAAAAAATCCGTTATAAAGCGGAGAAAGATGAATAATTGAACTGAACAATAGTGAAATAGTGAATGGAGATGAACGTGAACAATTTTGAGAAAAATTGTACAGAGTGGATATTTGGGACAGCTAATGTGAATTTTCATGTAAAAATATGCCCAAAGGTCTGATATACATCTATAATGTTTATTCTCACACCCTTTCTTCAAAATCCCGAGACATTCGAAAGTAGTGGTTGAAGCCTAGATAACGATCCCTTACTACCTCTAGAGATAGATAAGAGGTTTCTGTATCTGAATCTGTAGAGTAGGGAGGGTTAGTGTAGGCCCACAGCACTCAGGCCACATGTGACCCATCCTCCCGAAGTGTTGTCATCGTCCATCCTGTCCTTTCCAGGAAGGTCGACAGGTCACTGGGAGACATCTCCTTTATATAGGCAGGTGTAGGCCAAGACTCGCCGAACACACACTCTCTTATTGACAGTTTCATCATCTTCCTGTTGACACATCCTGCATAGAGATGTGTCCACTAGCCCCATATTGTGGAGGTGTTTCCTTAGTTGACAGAGGCCAGTCCGAAACCCTACTGTTAGGCGTAGATTTTTCCTGGTCATCGCCAGATATTTCTGAGGCGCCAGCTTGCCAGGGTCGCCCAGGGTGATACTGGCAGGACTGCATCATTTGATTCCATTTCATCTAATTAGGGATTGAGCATGTGTGTGTTGGCAAGTTCCGCAATTGTCTCAGTCATCAGGCCATAGGCGCCACTGGGTCCTAAAATTCTTAGTCCAGCCGCTTCCTTGGCTAAAGCCGGAATTATTATTATGTCTTGGTGTGTTGTGATGCTCTCTGACGAGACAGGACGCGCTCTGACGTTATTTCGAGTCAATACAGTGGTTGCTTTTGGAGTAAACGCATGCCAGCATCTACAAAGTTTTCCTCCGATTCGTATAGTGATATTGAAGAAAACCTTGCATGTCTACTAATGTAAAATTTACTTAAAAAGAAAAGAAAAAAGAGAAAATATTGGGTTCATCCAGTAAATGATCTGAGAGGTAGTCGAAGCGAATATCATTTACTAGTGCTGAAGAAAGATTTCATCAATATTTCAGGATGTCAAAAACTCAATTTGAGATATTACATTCTATGGTAGAAAAGGATATTGAAAAATGCAAACGACTATTCTCTAGCTAGTTAACGCATCAGATTAGATTAGATACTATTATGGAATGTTTTGACGCGTCATAACCCCACCATCGTTCTGACGCCGATCGGGAATCGACCAATCGCCATCACGACAAATCGCGTCCCGACACACTGCACTTCAGTAATATAATTCTAAACATAATAAATGTATGGACACGATATACTTGTGGCGCGTCACGACACACCACGACACAATAATATAATTCCGGCTTAAAGAGTCAGCAATGCGATTCCCTTCACTCCTGTCGTGCCCTTTAATTCACCTCAAGATAATGTTATTGTCTACCGAGGCTTTGGCTACATCTTGGTGGCACTCTAGTACCAGCCCTGAGGTAACACGTTGTCTGTTCAAAGCTAATAGGGGTTGTCTTCTATCTGTGCAGATTGTTATGTTTTTGCCAGAAATTCCTTTCCCGGTTACTTCTTTTGTGGCGATTGAGATACCAGCCAGTTGTGTTCGAACCACGCTGGTATTTTTTCCCATTCCCCACTTGATCCTTAGACTTAGTGATCTGGAGTACACTCCACATCCTGAGCCGTCTTTGGTTTTTGAGCCGTCTGTATATATGCGTATTGCAATTGTAGCATCTGACTCTGTGTTCTGTATTTCAAGACCATTAACGCAACCTCCTTAACGTACAGGTCCAGAGGGGTCAGACCAGTAATAAATTCCATTAGGGTTCATGTGCAATGTGTGAATTCAAAAAGGAGAAAGCTGTTTTGACATTTTCCAGGCCACTATTCCTGCCTTATTTCGAAAAACCGTATAACCTGTAACATTTCATTTTTCCACTTTCCATTCGATTTTGTTTGCGAGTCAATCTCAACACAAAAAATCCTTTTTTTCAATTCAAACTTGTAGATTGTAACATATCAATTATTTAAAATATACATTATCTATTTTCACAGATCTGGCATTATTCTGATTAGTCTACAGCAGTACTCCAAATAAATCAAAATGCCGACACCTATCCAAAGTCCATGGACGTCAATGGACGCCCTCTGGGTATATGATTGAAGGGACTGATGGAACAGGTGGTAACATTGCCTGGGTTCTGAACTGAAACCGAATCTATGTGTGAAAGATGAAATTTTGAAAGGGTCTTTTCCGTGTCTGGATTTACATGAAGAGCACGTAGTGGCGATTTAATTAGAAATTTTGAAAATCAACTATCAGGATAAATTTCGACGTTTAAGTTCTGCCACAGGAATAAGAACCAGTAAGAGCATAAGAACCGATAAAAGCATGATAACCACTGAAAGCCAAAAACAAGTGAACGCATTAAAACAGAAATGAATTGGACACAACAAGGAGATCGTCTTGGACCTATCTGGCGGCACAGTGAAATCTAGGTCAGAGGTGGCGCTACTGCTGGAGACTGCTGGAGTTCCAAACCTCATGAATCAGAAAAGACTGGTTAGAGGACTGTAAAACAGAAGCCTCGAATTTCTTTGATAGGGTCTGGAAATAGGATTTCAATTAGGAGTCTTAAGGTTTAGAATATCGAACCCAAAGGTGAGACTGCATTTCGTTACTTTTCCCATTGAAGCAACCATTGGAAAGTGTAGAACATTTCAGAACTTGGACACTCAGATTTCTCGATACTTACAGTAACGTTCAAATCCAATATCGAGTAATAATTATTTTTTTATTCCTTTGCACCTTTTCACATTAGTGGCTGCAAACCCTATCAAAACTACCAAGTAAACTGTATTCCTTGTTTCATTGGTTATGCTTGAAGGGTCTCCTATCCTGGTGTAACTAAGATTGTCTACAGTGATAAGTGTTGAAGAAAAGGATAGTATTTCTGGAAACGTCTGTACATGGCGCCCGAATAAGAGATTTGAATTTAGCAACACCTTTCAGCACTTATAATTGCATTTCTATGAAAAATCAAGAACCGACTTGTGCCCTTGCGTTCGCAAATCATTCCAACTAGACACAAATACTACTTTCTTGCTCTAAATCAAGAAACAAGTGAGCAAATGGTACAAACCTTGTGATTATAGAGCAAAAATGCATTCACAATAATCTTCAACTCAGTAGTAAAGTTCTAGATACCACTGCTGGAGCTGATCCACCTGTTCATTGATATTTTTCACATTGAAAATATGGTTAGAAAATTTACAAAAGATTTAGCTCATAGAAGTGCAACGTCTACACTATCAAGAGTGACACTAATCAAATGAATATCGTCAACTGTATGGGATGAAGATTATAGGAATGTTGCAAGTCGATCTTCCACTCCACAGCTGTCTGGAAAACACTTAAAATTTTCATATTTCATATGCATTGTTGAACATCCATTTAATAGTTTGATTCCTTATGGTGTATACCAAGATGAAACAAACATCTTGGCATAATAAAACCATTACCGGGAATGTTCCAACAAACTTACCCAGATATTGTCGGTAATGAATCTTTCGCCACCTCGTCATCAATAAAACTGTCGGGCCTAACCCAACAATAAGTCAACTAGGTAACTACACACACCTGCCTTGTTTGGTTATGTGAAGACGGTCAATTTGCACGGAAACAAAGTAAGCTTATTGGCAATCAAATGCAATGTTCTCGGTATCACAAGTTTGTTAATACTAATCAATTCAGTTGATAATATAGATCTGTTAATTCAATCTTTTGTATATTCCTCACAAATCGCAATTGATAGTTTAGGTCCTCGATTACCATTTTTTGAATTTACGTGAAGGTAACATGTGTAACTAGCGTTTTGAAGAGTTGTGCTAATGAACTTAAACACTTCATATAAAAAATGTATTCGCTGTCTATCACTAAGTCAGAAAGCAGAAATAGTGAAAAATTTAAAAAAAATTGACTCTGCTCAAAAAAGTATCCTTTATTGCTAATCTGGTTACCAGCAGATTTAAACTCACGAACTTGCATTGTGAATCATGCATAAAGAGCATGTATTTTGTTTTGACGCTGAACAAGTCAATATATATTAAATGTACATATGAAATTTTAAAAAATGAAGACAAAATCAAGACTGTAATCATGCCTCAGCCACCGTATTAACCAGATTTGCCTCCCTGTAACTTTTTCCTGTTCACAAGACTGAAGAGACCTATGAGAGGACGGCGTTTGCGACTAATGAGGGTAAAAACACAGAATCCTTGAGAGAGCTCAAAGTCACAAATACATATTTTTTGAAAAACAATTAAAATCCACCTCACTTTTCAGCATGCCTCGTATAAGTTCAGTTACTATAATTTCGTGATAACGCCAACCAGGTTGGTGAAACGTGCCTTAAAAAAAGTATCACAGTTCTGTCGTATAGTGTGAAGCCAGTCTTATCATTCACATTGTAGAAAAAATCCCAATTTCCGTGAAAGTGTAGGAGACCGTTAATCTATGGGATACATTTGTTTACGGGAAACATTCTAACCATCGTCATTGTACAAAGAGGAGAATCGTTAGATTGGCGGTGCATTTAATATTTGCAATATCAATAAAAATGATAAATTTGATATAAATCACTATGGATATTCAAAGAGGCTGTGAGAATGCAAGGGAACCGGCAAAGAAGAAAGTCCCCCCTGGCAAGGTCCACGTCGGGAAGGGTAGCTTGTAATATCCTCCAAAGTGCGTTGGACGTTGTTCACAGTTGGTGCCTGAGGTAGCAGATGTCTGTCAACCCCAGCAAAACTGTGTTAATCCCCTTCACCAAGAGAAGGAAACTGGATGATCTAACGCCACATACCCTCAATGGTGTGGTCATTCCATTTGGAACGGAGGTGAAATATCTTGGCATTGTCCTTGATAAAAGACTCACCTGGAACGCTCACTTGGAAAAAGTCCCGACTGTCTCTATGGACATGTCGAAGGATTTGTGGTAAAACTTAGGGTTTGGGTCTCAAACAAATTCAATGGATTTATGTAATGATTGTCAGACCAATGATCACTTATGGTGCAATTGCTTGGTAGCCGAAGGCTTTACAGAAAACGGTCAAGCGAAGCTCTCTGGCTTACAGAGACAGGCTTGCCTGGCTATCAGTGGTACCCTCAGTACCACACCGTCAGGGGCCATGGAAGATTTAATAGATTGTCTCTGGTCTGGATTCCTGGCCATACTGGCCTGGAAGGCAATGAAGCTGCTGACTCTCTTGCAAAGGAGGGTGCTGCAAGCGGCTTCATTGGACCACAGAACCTGTCATGGGCATCGCTTTGGGCTTTGCCAAACAAACACTGAACACCTGGATGGCTCCATGGCGTTTATGGAGCTTGATTTCAAACAGTTGTTGGACTACAGTCCAACTGTCATTTGTCACTGTCATTTGAATCATCACATGTAGAGACTTGGACTATCGGAAGACAGTGTGTATCGCCTCTGTCTGGAAAATGATGGAACTGCAAAGCATATACTTTGTGCCTGCCCCGCTGGGGACCGAATTAGGTTCTTCGAGTTCGGCAGATCGGTACTCTCACCATCTGAAGACCACTCACCATACAAACTAATCGGCTTCGTTAAGAAGCTGGGTTTATTTGGCCGCATATGAATAGGTGTGAGCCACAATAAACCCTTGTGTTGCGGTGGAGGGTCGAATAGACCCACTCACTTTAGACCTACCTACCCCCCTTTCATTCATTTTGCATATGAATATTGTACAGATTCAGCAGAATTCGATCTATCAGGTTCACATTTATAATCCGCAACAATCATACGAAAACCACAAATCATAAGCATGAGAACAATAAGAATGCTTAATAAGGTCATACTACACAACACCGATAAAGACGAACACTGGTTTCAATTAAAGTTCAAAGAAGCCGTATACAGTGACTAACAAATTATCACGAATTATCGAAATTAGACAACCATCATTCGAAGACATTGGTGGATAACAATCGGAACATGATGAGTAACTGGATTTGAAATATTTCTTTACACCTTTTTATATTGATATATTTTTGATGTTTCTGTTATTTTTTACATCTTTTTCAGCTTTTTATTTTTCATCCTTCGTATGTGTTTACTCTAGCTTCCTATAAATAGTTCATTTGAACTTGAAACTGTTTAATTTGAAAAAAGCTTAGATTATTACTTAAATTTTATGTATATTAATATGATATTGTTAGAAAAGGGTATTTATCAATAAAATATTTCATTGATTATTTTATGTATGCATATATAGTATAATACTACCATGAGCCAATTGTTACTTTTGTAGGATTCAACAATGATACTAATAATGTACAAACACAAAATTAGTACCATAATAAAAGGAAATTACGAACTTGCTGGTTGGATTTTTATAATCCTGTGAACAGTATATGTCTAACGCACACTAAATGCTGAGCGTATGTCCGCTGAAAGAGGAGGAGCCTGCCTTCCGCTGACGTATGCGTGAGAGAAAGGGAATCCTGACAAATTGGCACCGTTACGCGTTAGGTAACGATGTGGTTTACCCTCCCTTGAGAAGTTACCACTTCAAAAATAGATATTCAAAATTTTATCTCTCAATTATGTCATTAATCGAATATTTTCATCAAATTGAGAGTGAGGGTCACAAAACAAGTAGAATAATACAATGAGCATTTCATGTAAGATAATTGTTTCATTGATAGAAATCAAAATATCTATCTTTGGCTACTTCATTGATATAGAAAATTTCACTGTCTTCAAAATCACTTGATTAAAACAAAAATCGAAGTCGAGAATAATTGGTAGTTCCTACAAAATTAACTTAGGTGTGAGCAGAACTTATTCTAGCTACAATCACTGAAAATCACATCAAAAACAAAAGATTTAATCAGAAACAACAAAAGTAATTACTGTTCTTAATTATTCGACTTGGATTCGTTCTCATTATATTTATTAGTGTGGAATCTGAGGTATATCGTGATGAAAGTTTACACAATCTCCGTATACAGTATGTTTACGAGCCGGAGACAAAATGAAAAATGTGGTAGCCGAGCACGAGATAGTAGATTAGGTCTCGCTAGTGGTGTCGGTGGATTCAAAACCAGTGGCGTAGAGAACTGGAACTACAAATTGAAACTTTATTGATGTATATCTTTTTTAAGAAAATCTAAAACAATGAAAAAAGGGAGCAAACAATGAATGAATTTAATTATAAAAGAAACTCACCAAAGATTAGACAGAGAAAATTGCCATTTGCATAAAAATACAAGAGTTGTCAGGTGAAAAATGCTAAAAGAAAATCTAAATTAGGATGATTTGCCACAGCATCTGGAAAAATGAATTGAAAATGTTATTTTGTATGTATACGTTTTCTAAACGAAAAAATATTTCTTATCCATTTTTATAGCTATTACTCTGTTTTTCATACACTTTCGTTAAGTTATTCAAAAGTTAAAATGTAACTGAAATTTTGGCTCAAATCCTGTAGTCCAGAATTTTTATTCAAACTATTATGTATTTTACTAATTTTGACGATTTCAAAAAACAATCTTTTGATGTTGCTATTGTGTTATTTTCATCGGGCAAAATTTCTGTATTATCATGGTGAATAATTTGGCCACAAGAGCGTTTATTTAGCGTAGATTTACTTTTGTGTGAGTTATTCGTGATGAAAGGTTACCAGTTGTCTCACCTATATAAAAAAAATTACAAGATGTACATGGGATGGTGTATATAATATGAGCTTTTTCTTTATTACTGAGGGGAGTTTTTATTTTATAGAATAGAGGAAATAAATCGTTTTCTAGTTCTTTGTAGATATTCTGATGTATGTAATGTCACGAAAAATATTGATTTGTGAGAACGAAATGGGCTGAAAATTTTTTTTAAAAAAGCTGCACCGGAGGCATTTTCGAATCTAAAAGTGAGATTGAGATTAGAGAACTGACAAGGATCATCAGTTCCATAGTTCCTTGAATTAACAGTGAGAGTACCAAAATATTTAATAGCAAAACAGATTGAGAAGTGGGTATACATGAAACACAAAAGGTTCTGGGAAAATAAACTGCGAAACACACACGGAAAAATCTTTATAAAATAACCGTCAGAGGAGAGAATGGCAGAACTGAAAAACGTGTTATATTTATGAGAATGTATGGCAAAGGAGGCAAGAAATTCTATGGAGATTATGTCTAAATGAATATAACATTCCACAGAAGATCTCTACAGACTAGTACAGAAAACTAGATTGTTAGGATGAGGTCATGAAAAACCCCGGAAAAAAGACGCAATAAGTCTATGAGGCTGTAGTGTTTTCCGGAAGAAATTCCAAAAGAACGACATGGCAATCATTTTACTTAAGATCTGTCAAATTTCATTGAATGTTCTCTTCTCCGACAAGAAATACCGTTCACAAATATTGACAAAAATGATGTGACCATAGTTTCTTACAAATCAAATGAAACTTGTAATAGTGAAAAACATATTAATGCTCAGAATATTAAAAAATATATATAGGGTCTTCAAATATTTTCCCAACACCAAACCGTTATTTCAACACCTCGACAGGTGTTTCGATCATCAAGTGATCATCTTCAAGAGAAAGATCAAAGTTCAATCTTCCTCTTGAAGATGATCACGTAGTGATCGAAACACGTGTTAAGGTGTTGAAATGACGGTTTGTTGTTGGGAAAAAATATTCATTACTACACCAAAGGTTACAAACAGTGCATCACAAGTATACCTAGAGTCTTTCATTAAACGCTTCCTATCTTTAAATTTGGACAAAACAAAGTGTTTTAGAGATATCCTTCAAACGTCCGAAATGTCCAATTTTTCATGACTGGCGCATAAATCAGACTGAATCTAACTGTTGGCATGGGTTATGTTAGCTTTGAGGACCGATGTGGTTTGGGGCTTATTCGCAAACACTTGTGACTCAAGAAAACCCCACAAGGAAAAGTCTAATGGGGTCAAATATTACGATCTCGGTGGTCAGTTACATCACCTCCACGTGAGATGACCAAACCCTCAAATCGCTCGGACGTAGCACCGTTCTGTTGGAATCACATGTCGTTGGTGTCCAGATCATGGAACCACATGTCGTTCTCAAAGAAATATGAACCGATGACACCGCCAGCCCAATATCTACACCAAAGTGACTGTTTCGGGATGCAATGGATCTTATGTGGATTGGTATCGTCCCAAATTTAACAGTTTTGTCAGTTCACGTACCCATTTATCCAACAATGGGTTTAATGAAGATTCGTGTCAGTTGCCAAGTGCTACAGAGCCCATTCAGCGTTTACCTTCAGTTTCTGGGTCAGTTGAATTTTGTACTGGTGCAGGGCCAAGTCACGACGCAAAATTCGCCAAGTTACGGTCTATGACAGGGCGAGTTCTTGTTAGCGACGCAAAATCGACTGCCTTGGATTCAACTGCACACTCTCACAAACAGCGGCGATGTTTTGGATAGATCTTGGGTTTTGTCGATGAACAGGTATTGGTCGATCGGTTCAGCGAATGAGTGAACTCAAATGTATCCACCACATTGCGAAGCGCGCCGTACGTTGCCCAAACAGAACATCCATTCTGATAAAATGATTTTATTATTTGAACGTTTGGAGAAGGTTATATCCGTCCATGTTGATTTGACAATACAGACTGAATAAATGACAACTAATTTGACAGATGTAGCTTCAACAAGATGGCCATTATCAATTGTCAGTGTTCGGAAGTCCATGTTGAAAGTACGTAGTAAAGTAAAAACACATTACATTACGCACGCAAAATGTCATTTCACTGTTCTTGGGAACTCATTCAATACCTACTTAATTTTTCAAAACTAGCAGAAAACGTAATGAGCAAATTTGAAGATGACTTTTATTTCGAAATTACCGTTATGGAGAAAATTTTATTAGCACAAATTCGAAATATGGGGGTTTCACCTCACAAAAACAAACGGAAAAGACGTCCATGAGCGATTCAGTAGCCTGCAAGGTCTCCCGACCGTATTCCTCTTGAGTTTTTCTCTGTAGTACTCCAAACATCGAATTATCGAAGTGAGTTATAAGATCGAATTGAAAAATTCGAACTTCTTGTGGTTATCGTAAAATAAATATTTGTGTGTCGTTGCAAACAGTGTTTGGAAATCCATTCAATTAAACAAGATATGAATATTCAATAGTGTTAAAAATGTGCTATCAGATCTCTAATACGTTTCTTAGACAAAGCATGTTTTAGGTAACTCTGGAGGTTTGGGCGTGACTAATTAACTACTCGTTCGTCAGAAATGGGTCACAGCAAGTTTTAAAGACCAGAACAATAAAGAAAAGTAAACCATTTTCTCTTTGATATCTTGACAGAATCGCAGAAACATGCCATTTCATTCAATTTATTTATAGCGGAGGATAGTGGATCGAGCAAAGACATAAAACATGCAATCTAAATTGGCAAAAAACACTAACAGAACTTCTCTCCTTTAATTAAAAACGTGTCTTCCAATTAGTTATCCAACTCAGTGGTGTTGATATATATAGGAAACGATTATGATGTACTGGGTGAGGAAATTCACAGTTAGCCCGGGAGTTCGAAATCATACAGAAAATGAATTGAGTCTCGATAGTAATGGAAAATTTTTGAGAGCTCATAAGAGTTTGCCAGTTTACATCTTGATAAATAATTGCAGAGTATTAGCAAAAATGTTTATACTGATCAACTCTGATGAGTCGTATGGGTCAATGATATAAATATACAATAATGAAGTTCAAGGGAACGGTACGTTGTGGAATACACTGTTGGGACTGGTAATAGGTGAATTATTAATCAGTCTGACACAGCGCTTACAAATAATGTAATTTCGTGGCGAGGAGAATCAGAATTAGAATTAGTTCCCGGCCGAAATCCCTCAATAGACTGAATGCATCGGCTAAAAATGTGTTCCCAGTAACTCTTGAAAAATCACCACAGGTCAGGGTCATAAATACAGTCAAAGGGGTCAACTATCTGTCCCCGAATCCTTTGCCTAACTTGATATGAATGTTAACGATTAGTACCTACTCGAAACATCCCAAATGGTTTCGTTCTAAATATCCATATGTTTTTTGGCAATAAACTTTCGTTTTCATATGATATGATATGCTATGATAAGATACGAAAATGATAAGTGAAAATCAAAATATAAGAATTAACATAAAAACCCAAGCAGATAAATATTTTGAACGCCTGCGCGATGAAAGAGTTATAAAAAGTAAATTTTGTAATAAAAATTTATGATACAAAATAAAAATCAATAAAGCAATAATGTTTCTAAACTAAGTAATTTCAGGAAAAATCCTACACCACAAATTAACATCTTTCTTATCTTTTTCTCTCTCCCTCACCAATTCACTATCTTCTCTTGTCGATATCTATTAGCAGATAAATACGTGAATTACAGGTTTTTTTTGTTGTCATTATGATCACTAAATCTGATGTTACTCCTATCAGGTAATAGGTACATCATTATGTAGATCTGTTTTCCTAGTATGATATGTTATAATTATTTTTGAAGGACTTTCTGAAATATTTTTGCTAGGCATGAAATAAAGAATATTATTCCATATTTGGTTACATTCATCTTGGCACCGGTCTTGTGTAACGGTTTTCTTATTGAACGCATTTTGTATTGTATACATTTTGATCACATTTTGTACTGTACCATTTGAAAGCGATCAATTTGAATCCGTACAGATGGACATGCAATTTCTGTTGATATTATCTAAACGGTTTTAGGATGGTGCCGATCTATATATACTCGGTGTCTTTCTATTTTTCGAATTTGAATTGTTATCCAGAATTTCGTTTTTAGCGGTCCCTTCCACAAATATAGACTGATTGCAGAGACGCCAAATTTAATCATTCCGGGTCACACTCGTTATTGTTTGTTTCATCCAAAGACGAAACTATAAGAAGAGTCTGAATAAGCAGGCATATTATTTTCATGATATTGAGTTGTAAATATGTACTTACTAAATTTTCCTACGGCGATTAAGCGACCGATCAACATCTTACCTGCAAAGAAAGAAAAATCATTAAATCTATTCATGAAATTATTTAAATCATAATAATATTTGTATTCTATGAAAAATATAGAGGGTGTTTCTTCATAACATGCTAACATTTAGAGTTTGAAAGATACACTTAGAGAATAAAACTTCGTATTCATTCATTAAAAAACATTGTCCAGCATACTGTTGTAGATCATGCCCGAAAGAAAGTAACGCCGGCCGCCACTGTTAACCATAAACCAAACGTGACGTAGCTAAGTGCGCGGGAATGCCCAATATTCCCTGCCACTCGAGAAACAGCAAGAAACATGCTACCGATGTCGATGGAACTTCGGCGAAAATTCTTCGATGTTCGATTGCGATATTTATACGCTGGCTGCGAGCGTATCGAGACAGTAAAGTACACAGTCAAATGTAAGATACAGTGCGATACGCGAAGTGATCAAGTAAGGCGATAGATATTCATACAGTCAAGTTGACGTTACAGTGCGTTACGCGAAGTGATCTAGTAAGGCGGTAGATATTCAAATAATAGTTGAAGTGTTTGTTGTATTTAAAGTGAAATAAAGTTAAGTTTGATTATACAGTGTAGTCAATTATTGATAAATCCACGGGAAGAACGTAATAATACGAATAATGTCTGCAGATCCATTACATATAGGTATGAGTTCACTTTACTGGTGGTAAAGAACAGGAAGCAAGAAGGAATAGAAATATCCCGGATGTACAAACATTTTCTGAACATTTATAGAAGGGTGTGTGAAAAGAATAAATCATTAAATACGACCAATTACTGATATTAAGAGTAGCACATTTTTCTTGAGAAAAATATATTGGATTTGCGCAGGAACATCGTGGATGAGCATAAGTTTGGCCTTTCTATGTCTGTAAGTACAATGTTCTCCATAACATTTCTTTTACAGATTGTAGAAGATGAAAACTCCCAAACAAGGTATATAAAAGTTTTTGCAAATATTAGGGAATATGCTTTTATGAATAGCTTCAATTATTTCATACGAGAAATACATTTTTCGGTAACTGACATTGCAGGAATCTACTGCTCCAATAATAACTTATGCAAGTTCATCGACACTACATTATTACGCGACTATAAAAGCGTATATAATAGCTTTCAAATTCACTATGCAGTCACAAGATAATTAAGCCGTATATACGACAATAATTACTATATTGCGATATGTCATTGAACAAAAAATAATTTCTTTAACTATCAATCAGAAATGGTAATTTCTGCTTCAATGACGTTTCTTCTCGGAGTTCATTACATTATATCCAATAATATTATTATATACATATTTATGTGAATTGCGATTGACTGGTGGGCGAAATACATGACTTCATTAAACAATTAGTATCTCGGAAAGTAAACAAATAATGAGTCACTGATGGGTCTCTGTTTATTTTATGCTATTTCCATTATCAGATTTTCTAAAACATTTTTGTAAATTGAAGAGAGAGTTGACATGAAAGTTGAATGAATGACGCGAAATCCTTTGTACTAAAAGTTTTAATGTGAATATAATTGGCTCCAGAAAAATATAAAGTTCATTTAAGAAGTTAGCTGTAAAACTTATACTGCAATTAGATGATTTTATAATCCACTTCTCAATTTCGCCGTTGGGATCTGTCATAGTCTCGAAAGAGGTACTACGAGGTCTGCTCCAAAAATAGGTGAATGTTCAAAGTTCGGGGAGTACGTATATTTGATTAGTGATTTTTTTATGTTGGTACACCCGATACGAACACATCTTCACAGTTTGTTTAGTATGTACAGTTTGTTGGTGAGAACTTCCAATCCACCGTCCAGGAAACCGGTCATCTAAAAACTCTCTTACCGGGGCAACATAGTGAGGAGGTGCTCCATCTTGCTGGAAATGAAGCCGATCATCATTATGATTTTGGTCATTTTCAATTTTTTCTGTTATGAGAGGATCAATTGTATCTTCAAGCATGTTCAGGTGGACCTCACCAGTTGAATTTCCAGGAATGAAAAGTGGCCCTACGTGCCACACCAGACATTGATTTTTTGAGGGTACTGGGTATGGACCTCTCGGAATAAGTGTGGGTTACTATCATCCCAGTAATGGCAATTATGCCTATTCACAGCTCCATTAAAAAAAAGTACTCTAATCGGAAAAGCACTTGTTGAATGATAGGTGCGGATCATCAATTAGTAGCTGGCTCAGTTGTTCACAAAATTGCAGCCTTCTATCAGAATCATCTTCATTGAGTTTCTGTACTAATTTGATCCTGACGGGTACTTATGATCCAATTCAACATGTCCCAAAACAGCGACTTCCACTGCTTCATTTCTGATCGGTTTCCGTGGCTGGTGTTTCACATTACAGACAGATCCGGTATCGAAAAACTTTTGGACTAACTTGGCAACGTACGAATCATTCACATTTTTCCTGGGATGACTGTTATTAAAGAGGCGAGCAGTAAGTCTAGCACAATTATTATGTTCAGGAATGGAATATACCATTTTTACAGTAAAGTTGAAATAATTTCGAAAGCAACCGAACTGAATCAATGAACGTTTGCCTAAATTCTTTTTGTACACTTATCTGCTGTTGTTATTTGAACCAAAAAACGTACGAGAGAAATTGAGGAATGTAGTAGTGATAAAAATGCCGTTTTTTCCGCATTTTCATTAACACCAAAAATTTTGGGTAAATGTTCTTGCTTTTTTTATAAATATTGAAGTAAATACAACAAATTAGGTATCATTGGAAAGAGATTTTTGTACCCTTTCAAATGATATATCACTCGACCCTACTTTCCATTTAAAATTTTAGGGTTGTTACTCACCCTCGCTAGGGGGTTGAAGGCACAGGTAGAAAAATACATCTAAAATGTGTCCCCCTCAAAAGCAAAATTGACCTGTCCGAGCATTTTTGCGTTAAGTTACAAAAAAAAGGGAAAAGCAAGGTGCATACTTTTCGTTGGACCACACGACATAAATGTTTTGTTTTCTGTGATTTGTAATTTATCTACCTAAATTTTGTCGGTCTTATTGGGCAGGAGTACCTTTGTACGAAGTATATCAACGGGGTTAAACTGATGAAAAAATGAGAACTAGATGTAGTTGAGATCGTGTTCAAAATGTATGATGCAAATATACAAACTCTATGTAGTTCTATGTAGGGATCCAAAACTAGAACAATAACCCTTAAACTCTGCAGATACACACACCCGAAACATTTGTGTGTAAAACAACGAAAAACCAATCGTTTGAATATCAATTCAAACTCGTGTTTCATATCATGTATTGAAAATGTCACCTGATAGCATATGATTTTTTTAGAAATCTCACATCGAATACCCAATTAAAAGTAAACGTACATTTCACCATATAGCTATTGTGGTACCAGATAGATGTTTTTTTTTATAAATTTTGTGATATATACTGTGTCCCTTTTCAAAATTGTCGCAGATGTAACTTTTTGTAACCGTTAACGAAAAGACTTATTTTTCATAGCTGAAAAGTTATGTTCTGAAAGTTTCTGTAGAAGACGTCAAACTGAAAAGGATTTCAATGATCAGAACAACTATATTATCATTATTATCATCTGCCGCCAATACTAGTACCTGATCCTATCACTATTTGGTTCCATTCAGGAAATACCAACGATATTTTATTCAATCAAATATTTCGTAGAGTATGCCAAAAACATATGACTGAAATCAAATCAGGTAGCCTGTGACGACAATCAGTCGCCATAAATCTTCGGAGGTAAATTTAACTGCGAGCTGGTATTTAGCAAAAAAAGACATAGACGGAACGTTATAACGTCGTCGTATTTTCGGAATGGAACTCGGGACGGGTACAATTTCTAATTATTCCCCGCTATATCTGGTCTAACAGTGGCGCACGAGTGAATTCCATGATGAGAGGAGATTTGAAACTATAGAAGTGTGGATAAGATTTCAAGAAATGTTTTGAAGATAAGGAAAAAACGAATGATAAAAGGTTATCACTAATCATTTTCTAGGAAAATTATAAAACCAACTACCTCATAAGAGGCATTGGCTCGATTATAATGCACATTTCATTTCGCAATTTGTGTTTTCCAATATTTGTATCAGAAAATTTAATATTCTTTCCTTCTCGAGTTAGACGGGGAAAACTAAAAATGATTTTTTCCGTATTTTTCGAATAGAATTGTTATATCGGAGAATATCAAGAAATGGAAAAAAATTATTGTTTTAGAAATGTTCTATGACGATGTAATAACGAATATTCGATCGAATGTTTCGTATCAATATGGCCACCATCAACTTTCTTTTTTAAATTCGGACCTGTCATTTTTATTACAGATACAGATAAAGCAATACATTCACAATCCAAGGGTATATCACATTTGATATTTTTATAGCGTTTCATTTGAAATAACTACCATCATCCTAACACTACCCGTGTTAGGTCACACGTTAACAGTTAAGATCTCGTTAGTCCTTAGCTCGCACAAGTTTCTCAACTTCTGAGAGTTGTTGTTCGTATGGGGGCGACAGCTGGTTAACGGAAAAACAGATTTTAAACACAACAGAAACAGATCAGTGACAACAATTTTAAATTACGGTCCTGTCGTTACTTCTTTTGTAATTTTTTTTCGATTTCTTCAATTCAGACAACCCAATAAATTCGACAGGTAGGTACCCTATCACAATGAAAATTCGTATTTTTTCGTTTTGGAAATTTTTGTACTGCCGTAATCCTTCTTTCAAGGCTTATATCTCCCTAATCAATTATGATTCTTAATATTTTTATAATTCTCTATTCTGGAAGTAACGAAAATATCAGTTTTTGGTCAAAATTCGACTGTTGTATGATTTGGTATGATTAAATAGCATGTCAATTCATTTACCATCTTAAACGCGTAGGCTTTGCTTGGTTTCTATGTCAGTAAAAATGAATGCTTTGTTGATATGTGTTGAGAACTGTCAGACGTTTATGAACATATCAAAGATGTATTCAAATGATAGGACTGATATGCTAAATGATTTGGTCGGACGAATCAGAATTCGGCAACAATGGTTGGTTCAACAGAAATATCCATTATAGGTGAAATGATATGGCATAAGTCACAAATAAAATGCATTTCTGGAAATTCTTTAGGTATGTACCTACGACGTATTTTACTACGCATAATTGTTCTCTTAAAATGAGTTAACTCGTACTTTTTTTATAAGACAAGAGTATGACTAAGTGATCAGTCGCAATCTGTTCAGATTCAAGTTGTTAATAAAAGGACTCATACATAGGGTGTCATCAAGTAATCCTAGACAGGAATAGTTAAACACACTGAGGTATGATCATAAAACCGAAAGAATCGGCCAAGTATCAATTATTAATAATTTTATTTTCATGTGAGGGCACATTATTGAAAAAAAATTACTTGCTTGAATTTTTGTAGTAAATGAGACCCTGTTTTGATCAGCACAAAATGTAGTATTTACAATATTATTTTTCGTCGGAAAATCAAAGTTTTTGTAAATATCATGAAAATAAAAATTGATCTGAAATAATAACACATTGGACTCTATATTATACGATTGTTTCCATCAGAATTGAACTTTGTTCAGTATGGTCAATACCACATATCATTACTTATGAGACATCCTATACAGGAAGTAACTAAATAAATATAGAACGTTTGAGGAGGTGATTCCTCATCTAAAAAAAATAGGATCATTCGTATAAAGAAACTTCATTGGAGCATCCCTTGTTAAGATATAGCCCCTTAAACGGGATACATAAAATTTGTATAACAATTTTTTTCACAAGCACTAAAAAAGTTACAATATTGAAATTAATCTGACACTTAGCCAGAAATTTATTTGGTTTACCCCATGGTTGTAAGGGGTGGAAAACGCAACCCCTAAAATTTATTTCCAATAACTGATATTTCCGATAACCTGTTCCATTCTAAACAAAAAATGT
>NW_019290774.1:63895-119127 GCF_000500325.1 Leptinotarsa decemlineata
GGTTAATTTCAATATTGTAACTTTTTTAGTGCTTGTGAAAAAAATTGTTATAAAAATGTTATGTACCCCCTTTAAGGGGCTGTATCTTAACAAGGGATGCTCCAATGAAGTTTCTTTATATGAAAGATCCTATCTTTTTTTCGATGAGGAATCACCTCCTTAAATGTTTTACACTTATTCAGTTACACCCTGTATATGTTCAGACATAAAAATAAGTTTTTTTTGGATAAAACACAAGCATTGTAGGAAAATCCTTAAGTCGCTCTCAGAGCGGTGCCTGTGCGAAAGTGGCGATTCACAATGGATTTGAATCGCTGGAGATTAAATCCATTAGGAAAAACGTTTGCAGGAAGTTTATTCCACATAAACGTAGTTTTCTAGAGTTGTTGAACAGTTAAGTTCAAGGTGTACTGAGTTGAACCTCAAAAGATGAGCGGTCACAGTCCATCGCGTATTTATGATATGTACCACTCTAGATGGAATCAAATGTGTCAAGTCACTTGAACATTTCCCTTGAAAGTATCTGTAGAAGAGAGACGAATCTCCAACCTTTCTTTAGATGTTCCAGGCTATCAAGGTTGCATGTGATGTTCGTGTCTCCAATCAGGCGGATGGCTCTTTTCTGGATGGAATCCAGCAACTTCAGGTTATGTTTGGGTGCAGAGCTCCATACATGAGAACAATATTCCAAAAAAGGTCTGATCTGAGCTTTATAAAGCATCAACAGTTGCTGAGGTGTGTACAGTTTTCTGATTCAGAACAGTGTTCTAAGCTTCTGAAGAGCAGCCTTTGCAATTCCAGAGACATGATTAAGCCAAGACCAGCCAACAAACTTATCGAAGCAGACAGCGGAATTGTCGACATTATTATATCCGGTTCGGAGACATTTATCTTCTTGGAGGAAACCGATGCCATACACAAAAAATGATCCGACAAGCCATAGCATAGAAGTTTGGCCAGCAAACTCTCATGCCACACACGGTCAAAGCCCTTCATCAGTGACCGTTACATGAGAGTATAATGCATTATTCATCTTCAAAGAGATATTTTCAAAAAACCTTCACATCATTTGGGTATTAGTTTATTCAAAGAATTTTTCACTTCTTCCAAAATTTTGCATTAAACTTTCATTTATTTCATGAATGAAAGGTGAAAATACCTGAGAAATTTAAAATATCATGTTTTTCAGGCCTTAGGCACAGTCAGCAATAATATAACCAAATTGTTTGCTTGAGCAGTATAGCAGCTACAGATTTCAAAATGGGAAATCCTAATATAGGTACCCCAATCAGTACAAAACTGATCAAAAAGCACTTTTCAAGTTCATTAGAATGTTTTTTCATGTTATAAACTATGTATTATTTTGGAACAATTCATCACTACGAACTTTCTGTTCCGGAGACATTAATTTTCGTCATCGAACACCTAGAATTTTAATTGAAAGAATGCGGAGCTCAGGTCGTCGAAACAAATTAAACACAATTGAATAACAAAAGTGGAACGACTCTTGAACGTACAACTCAGTTATTCGGGTCACAAATTGACATATAAAAGGGCACATCGAAATCATAATAAAACTTAATGACAACGGCATATACCTCATTGAAAAAGACAACACGTATATTTTTTCAATGTTTTTTCGCTCATGTTTTCTTTATATCAAGCTTCGTTTTCGAGAAAAAAAAAAAGGAATTCCAAAATTCATCAGTGGACAACCTAAAATAAAAACCAAAAGTAAATAACAAACAACTTCGACCTTAAAGTAAATGGGCAAAATGTCCACCTTCTGATAAAATACATGTCTGCAATAGATTTGTCATTAATTGTCTGACACGTTAACAAATACCTGGGGTATTCCTTATAAGATTGCAATTGTCAATTGCTCGATTCCTCAAGTCATTCACATTTAGTACAGAAGTTTTATAAACAAGAGCCTTCAGATGACAACATAAATAGAAATCTAGAGGTTCATATCAGAACTGCAAGGTGGCCAATTTTCAGATCTTGCACGTCCCATTCAGCGATTAGGGTAGGTGATGTCGAGATGGTGGATAGCAAGATGACTAAAATGAGCTGGAGCACCGTCGTGCATAAAACACATGTTGCCTCTTACAAGTACCAGCACTTCTAACAACATGGGTGGACGATCTCACAAAAAGTCCGAGTAGGATTCACCTGATAATCTTGCTTGTAGGGAATGGGCCAATTAGGTAGTCACCAATCATTCCTACCCAAGCGATCAGTGGAAATTGTTGCTGAAAATGAGGTAGTACAGCTTGGCAGTAGAGCTTGGACCTACTGGATGTGATATGGGTATAGGAGATTTCTTTTTGGAACTGTCCATACTGTCAATCTCATCAAGCATAGCTTCTTCTTATTCAGGCGTTGTTACAGTTGCTCTAGCGTTCTAAATGTTTTAGCACATGGAATAACTCTGTTAAGATATCTGTCCAGGTAAATTCTCCCCGCTTCTTCCGCAATTCCATTTGCGAATCCATAAATAAAGTGAATGCCAAGCCAAGCCGATACTAAGATGTTAGTATCGTCCGCAAAAATAACAGTAATGGAATCTTTCAACCGAAATTTCGGAAGATCATTTATAAAAACAAAAAATAGAAGGGGTCCCAGAACAGAGCCTTGAAGTAACCCTCTTGATATTTTTTTTTCAGAATTCGTTCCATTCACATAGACCAGCTGACTACGATCAGTCAGGTAAGATCCAACCTAATTCAATGCAGAGCCACGTATACCATAAAACTGCAATTTGTGTAACAGTATGTCATGGTCAACAAGGTCAAAGGCTTTGCTTGAATCAAAAAATATTCCTGAAGTCTGCTTTATGCAAACACTCAACTTTATTCTACCTCTAGACATCATCTTTCTTGTTCAAGGCGTGAATTCCATGTCATCTGTATCCTACTTTGTCGTCGATAGTGTTCTAATAAATTTGGAGCATCATTTTAAAGAAATGAATTTCAAAATTACAATTACAAAATGCGTAAGAAAGTCGAACATTTTTGTGAAATGAAATGCATTGTTTTTACCTTCATCGACTAGGATTCAACATAAGTGCTACAATTAGTTGATGAGAAGATCTAAAAAATCGACATGAAAGAACAGATTGTGTGGAAAAAATACTTTCTCTTCGCGACAGAACGTACATTACAAAAACATAAAAATACTCTCATTGTTAACAGTCGAACAATGAACTAACTTTCAATTTTTTCCCGCGTCGTGGAATCACTCCTCAATAAATTTCCATTAGAAACTAAAACAAATCGAACCGATGATATAATTAATAGCGCAGATATTATTTATAACGAACAGTTCGATATACTTTCACTAGTTATATTTATTTCCTAGGCATGCCAAGTTGTCATGGAGTTTGACAAATAAAACGGAAAAAATAACTCGTCACGGACTACCTGTAAAAGTTGACACTCAAATAATGTTACCGTATAATACCGTAACTACATACCGTGAATCCGTTTTTAGTGGTGATTCGTGCGCGAAATGACACGTGAGGAAATGAAACAAAGAGAAAGAAAACAGGGTTTTTATATGATATCGTGTGACCGATATTCAGTATTCATGTAATTTCATTTTTCGAAAATAACAGAGATATTGCTGTATCCGGATAATCAGTCTCAGATATTTAATGGAATACATCTATAGGGTCTTTCATTTTACACTTCCTATTTTTAAATTTAAATTAAATTAAGTGTGTGTGTGTGAGACATCATCAAAATTTTTTATTCGTATGAAAGACCTATCGATGCCAACATGTGTAAGTAGTAAAGTAAAGTGAATTTTATTCAGGTATGCATAATGTACAAGATGAATTCAAAATTACAACTAGATAATAAAGAAAGAACTAAGCAATTATTGTGTGGTAGTCATCAACCTGGGTTACATTGATTATTCACTTAATGAGTGGTGAGCAGAAAGAAGGAAAAACACAAAGTTAAATTCATTGTGAGGGAGAGAGAATATGGTTATTTGTTTGTATTTTGTTTTCTTATTATTATTCGAATTCATATACGGTTTTCATTCTGTTATAATTTTGATTCACATATTCTTTCAGTTTTGATTTCATTTTACGTTTATTAGGAATGACCCTGATTTCTAATAGCAGGGGAGCCCACGATGCTAAATGGGGATTTACTCGAGCGTCATTGAGACATATAAGGTTGCAAAGCTTAGATGATAAGAAGAATAAAATGTTATATGATATATACCTTTTCATCGGTGGAGGAAGCGGCTAAAGATTTTTAAATATGTAAAATAATACTGTTGCATGAACATACTCAGATATTGATAGCATCAATGTCCTACGTATTTTTAATAATGTTGGTATGTTAATCTGATCGTTTGCATGATGTGGGTGGTTGTACGTGGGTTAAAAGTGAAAAGAAAAAAAAATATAATCGAGCGCGTCAGATTTTCTAAGGGGGTGTTAATTGCAACAAAAAAAGCTCTCATTCAATAATCTGACGATTTCGATCTGACGCAAAATCGCGGCCATTATTATAATATGNAACATCGTTCAAATATCCGCCACGGCTTCTCTGGGCGGAGCGCATCCGAAACGTCTAATTTTCCATGACTCTGGCGTATAAATTAGACCGAGTTTTATCGATGACGTGGGTTTTGTTGACTTTGAGGACCACTGTGGTTAACGGAGTATTCGCATACACCTGCGACTTAAGAAAACCCCTCAAAAAAAGTCCAGCGGTGTCAAATCGCACGATCTCAGTGGCCAGTTCACATCACCTCCACGTGAGCTGACTATGCCCTCAAAACGCTGTATGGCACGTAGCGCCGTCTTGCTGAAACCACATGTCGTTGGTGTCCAGATCATCCAATTCAGGACAAAAGAAGTTGGTAATCATCGACCTATAGTGCTCGACGTTAACAGTGATGGCGTGGCCAACGTCGTTCTCAAAGAAAAATGGACCCATGAAGCCGCCAGCCCAAAATCCACACCAAACACTGACTTTTTCGAGATGCATTGGGCGCTCTTAGATCTCGTGTGGGTTGGTATCGTTACAAATTCAACAATTTTGTTTATTCACGTACCCGTTCATCCAGAAATGGACCGCATCGCTGAATATGATTTTTAGATGAAAATTAGGAGCAGTTGCTTTAGAGTCAATTCGGCGAGCACATGCCGTACTCTATGTACTAATTTGACAGACGTAGCTTCAACAAGATCGCCCTGTTGGAAGACCCTACATAACGAAGTATGTTTATAAATTTACATCTCACTGTTATTATTAACTGTCCATGGAGTAATTTCGTTGCATGCACTTCTTATTTTTTTATTGCAGAGTTCTGACGTGGACTGCGGTTGTGCATCCTACACTTCAGGTGTCACGTATTCTTCAGAAACATTTTTATTTTCAAGTGATCTAATGGGCTCTTCTGAAGGACCACGCCTGCCTGTCTACCGGTTTGGGTAATTGGCAAGCCAAAGTGAGTTACTGATGTTTCATTTCAGCAAGATAAGATGGCTAGGTAACATTTATTCAGACCTGTGGATAGGCAAACGCTAGATCATCTGACTGATACATCTTTCCTAAGTCTTTTAGTGTCTGAGCTTGCACCAGTCTGATCGGTCTGTGGACCCACAGCTATCTTCTCTTAGTATCTACGTCCCCGGATGACCAATCCTGTATATTCGTGATTAGGACTGTTCCAGGTCGTAGTTGACAGTCCATGGCATTAGGTGGGATGACGTGAAAAAAGCCTTTGCATGACCTTTTTGTAAACAGACATAAAAGAGAAGATGAACATAAAATGAAAGCATCTGCTCCAAGGCCGGTTACGGTGTGGTGCTGATGACGTCAGAGATAACCAGGCAAGCTTGTCTGTACATACAATTACATCAATTTATATACATCCGAACGAACTTTTACGTTGGTAATGAGGTTTAAACCAAAATTATTTCTAAGAATCAATAATTGTGGAATTATTTGTTATTTTTGAATCTCTAATTTTTATGTTGATATTATGGTATATCTACTTGTTTCGATAAATATACCAAGTGACAGACTCTACTTGAAATTATTACGTGAAAACAAAAACAAAAGGTGATTCGAAGGAAAACCTCTGTCGACATTTTTCGAAATCTAGATTTTCAAAAACCTCTGAAACCGTGTACCGGGCTCAACAATTCAAAAACTCAAGAATGTCTTATGCATTCTGTAGCCGTTCTATAATGTATGTTGAGCGACACCAGACTTTTCTGGTCCAAGAACTTATATGTAAAACGTACACCACGAAACATTTTATTGTTTAATTTGACCAATATACTTTTCATCGCTGTCCTTACAGTTTACATCGCTGTCCTTACAGTTTATTTCGTTGATTCCAACTTTTTATCCATCTTGCCTTTGTGGTTGAACTTTTATTGGAGAGCACGAACAGTTTTGAAAATTACTTTTATAATTCACTTTTGAAAAATCGGGATCAACCTATTGCGTATTGGGTCGTATGGAAAAACAACTTTCCGAAAGACGAGGATTTACGTGGATGGCGTGGTTGAAAACATATCTTTTCGTATTGAGATTCTAAAACATAAAAGTGAGTCTCTTTTTTATTCAATACTAACAACGTTTATGATACATAAATTTAATGAGTCATAGATGTTTAACGACTCTACTCAAATTGTGTTACATAATGTTTAAATAATTGAATATTATGTCTATGATATTTATGACTGCAACTCCACTCTAGAAGTGTAGGTTTCAGTAAGATTGTATTTCATTTTTTTGAAAGCTCGATTTCCTAAAGCAAAGGAAGTCAAGTTAAATCGGAAATGGTGGATACAGTTCCTAAATGAATTAATCAGGCTGTGAGGAGCAATAAATATACTATTTCACGAATAACACCGTCAAGTACAGAATATATTAAAAAAAATATATATACCATCTCTGGACAACATCAGCTCACTAGGAAATTTTAACGACCGCTATGTGACCATTAATTCTGAATAAAAAGTCAGCTTTCATTTCCCCTTTGAACCATAAACAACCGTTTCCGCTATCATCAAAGACCTACTCTCAACAATACGAACCTGCAGTTCCTGCAAATTTTGTCATAAAATTTGTGATATATGGTATATACTTTCCCACTTAAGATAATTCATTGAGAAAAGTTGAGCTCCTCGTCAAATATTTTCAAAAGCTATTTACACTAATAATGAAAATGTTTTCTCCAAGAAGTGTTCAATTGTGCACAAACAATAAACTCACGACATGAACATAATATATGTCAAACGACCTTTATACATTGCAATTTAATATTTAATAAACCTCCAACTTTATGTTGGTTATACCATTACAACTTTTCAAACAGTAGTCCTCTATTGCTTATAGTAGTTTTCATAGCAGATTGGAGTTGAACGAATGTATGTCATTGGGTTGTATTATGGTGATTATAATTTTCACTATCGCGATTGGTATATTTTAGTACAATCAATATACGGTGTCTGTTCAAAAAATTAGGGGAATTTTCATTTTTCACAAAAACTATTCATTTATTCATCAATTTTTATTTTGTCCCCTTCAAANCCAAAGTAGTTTCCCTAAAATATAATACACTTGTGCCAGAGTTTTTCCCAATCCTCGAAGAAGTTCTAAAACGCACTTTTTGATATGTCCTTGAGCTCCTGCAGCAATTCGATTTTTATCACGAAACGCTGTCTGGCTGATATGGCTGAGGCATGATAACGGTGTTGTTTTAGGCCAAAAAATTACGAAAAAGCAACGATGAATGAGCAGGTGCATTATCGTGATGTAAAAACCATGAATTGATTTTCCATAATACCGGACGTTTTCTTCGTATTACTTTTTGCAAGCAGGACAAGATAATACTCCTTATTGACCGTACGAACCTGTGGCAAGAACTCCGTATGCACTATATCACGGTAATCCAAGAAAATAGTAAGCAAAACCTTGAGATTTGATCGAGCTTGTCGTGTTATTTATGGTCGTGGCTCTCCTGAGTTCTTGCATTGAGACGTTAAAGCTTGTTTCCCACTTGTCCGGCACAGCACAGCACGGCCCGTCCCGTCCACTAGCCCAGCACGGCAAATAACGGTACGTGCTGTAACGGAGTGGCCAAGTGAGCGCGTCGCCAGCCAGCGCTTGCCAGCATCAACTTGTCCAAACGTGCCTGAGAAGTTGCTGTCTCTCAGACGGTACCTATGAAAATAGACGAGGAAAAATTAGGTTGCTTGTTAAGGCAGGCTCTAGAATAAACAGAAGTTCTGAAAATTTGCCAGTAGTCATTCGGAAATACTTTCAGGTTGTTGATGAAATGGGATGGACCCACTTCCTTCATTTGTGTGAGTATTTTCTTCTACATTCAGTAATGCGGCTACTATAGTAACGATTTCTTCGTCAGAACTGCAAGTGATAGACATGTTTGGGTGAGAACTGCTAGTGATAGACAAGTTTCTGTCATCGCTCGATATCAATTGAAATTCCCTTGAAATCGCACAAACAGCACCTTCAGTATGCTGCTTGTAACTGGANTCAGAACTGCTAGTGATAGACATGTTTCTGTCACCGCTTGATGTCAACTGAACAAGTGAACTGGACAAGTGAGTGATGCTACTACCCGTCGCCATCAGGCGACGGACAGAGCCGTGCTGTACAGTGCCGGACAAGTAGGCGACAAGCTTTTGACATTTGTTTCGATTTCATAACCATATAGCCATGATTCGTCACCAGTTAAGCTTGTCGCCTACTTGTCCGGCACAGCACAGCATGGCGCTGTTCGTCGCCTGATGGCGACGGGTAATAGCATCGCTCACTTGTCCAGCTACAAAGAGCTTACTGAAGGTGCTGTTTCTTTGATTTCAAGGGAATTTCAGTTGACATCGAGCGGTGACAGAAACATGTCTATCACTAGCAGTTCTGACGAAGAAATCGTCATTACAGTGGCCGCATTATTGAATGTAGAAGGAAATAGTCACAAAAAAGAAGGATGTGGATCCATCCCATTAATCCATTAATCAAAAGAGGGCAAATCTGGAAGAGTTTCATCATCTTTTCAACGACCGGAAAGAAGACGAGGAGAAATTTTTCCAGTATTTCCGAATGACTCCAGGCGAAGTTTCGGAACTTCTAATTATTTTAGAACCTACCTTATCAAGCACCTCAATTTTTCCTCGTCCATTTTCATAGGTACCGTCTGACACCGTGCTGTCAACTGATGGAATAGCAAAACAGACAGACAGAAACTTCCCAGGGACGTTTGGACAAGTTGATGGTGGCAAGAGCTGGCCGGCGACGCGCTCACTTGGCCAGTCCGTCACAGTACGTACCGTTATTTGCCGGACAGGATCGGAGAGCCGGAATCCTTTCCGGCGGCGAACGCTCTTGGCTGTACCGTGCCGGGCTAATGCGAGGTTGTCCATTCATTTTCATTGTTTCAATCCTATACGTATCTTGACGGGACGGGCCGTTCTGTGCTGGACAAGTGGGCGACAAGCTTTATGACCCTTTCTAGCAAATCTGGATCGCCGTTGACGTCATCCAACAATTTCTGAGCGTTGCTCATGCGACAGTTTTTTTGTCAAAATTCAGCAGTTTTGGAACTTTTCTGCCATACGCTTCATGCCCAAAATTAAGAAAAACGTATGAGCCAACCAATATGCCAAAATCCACAGCAACTTCTCTAATAGAGATTCGAAGATTCTCCATGACGATTTTCTTCATTTTCTCAACAATTTCATCTCTTGCTAACGTGATGGGGCATTGCCATTCACATCATCTCGATCTTCCGTGAAAAGCTTTGTACCACTTGTAAACATTTTTCTAACTCAGAGTACAATCACCGTATGCCACTTTCAATCAACATTTCAAGTGATTTTGAGCACTTAATTCAATTTTCTACACAAAATTTGATGCAAATTCTCTGATCCATTTTTTTTGGCAGAAGAAAATCGCCTAACCTAACCTTTAGGCCTCTCACCAACAAACTGAACATGCTAATCAGCTGAAACTGTGAACAAATGTTCGAAACGAGTGTACCAACATAAAAAATTTAATAAATGCTAATCGAATATATGTAGCCAGCGAAATTTGAACGTTCACCTTATTTTTTCAAAAAGTCTACGTACATTATTATTCTGTCTCATTTGTAACAACTATTAACAAAGAACCCTGATTGTAGGACAATCATCAGCAAAATGTTTTTGTATTTTTCTCTTCATTGTTTTTGAATCTTCACGGAACGGAAAAGGTACACGACGTTAACATATCAATTTACTTCCAGGAACACTTTAAATATAAAAATAGACATCATCACAATTAATATTTTGATTGTGATTGACGTTTTATTGGATTAGTTATAACTATTTTGGCTACATCATTTATAAAGGTGATTCATCAATCATGACATAACATCCATTTGTTTCAACGCTTTTTAATAGATATACAAAGTGACGCTAGGTATTTTTTTTAAACATAATTTTTCATTTCATCGGTATCATATAAATATAATGTACTTCAAATTTAAAAAAAATTAGAAAAAAATCACTTAATATATTTCTTCATGAAATAAATAAAAACTAGAGTTGATTCGGGAATTATTGGCAGTAACTAAAATGATGCTTTGAATGGGCATTACGTCAAACGAAGTATGTGAGCGTTCTACTCCGGTTCAAGCATTATTTCCAACCATTATTATACTTCGGTATTGACTAGTTCTGACTGGTTCAAGTTGAAAAATGCCTTGGTGAATACAGATTCAACATAACAGTTACCAAAAATGTTTCTTGGTGAATAATCAATTATTTAATGAAAGAATTGAATTACACAGTACATTTTTCACATTACAACAAAATGAAAGAAAAAAATCATTAAAACCAACAAAAAATAAAATTTGATAAAAACTCAAAAAAGAAATTCCATGAGATTCCAAACGATGAAGTCTACGTAAAAGCAGCAACCTCATCCCTCTAGGAGGGAGTTTTTAGATCGGATCATATAGCTTTTTCTGTAAAACAGCAAATAAGGAACTCGCATTCCCTGGGGTTTGAGTATGTATTCTTCCTGCACGGTCTTGACCGAAGAAGCAGTTGTAGCCGACGTGGAAGGCATCAGTCACGTAGTGTCCAATGTAGGGATATTTGCATTCGTGGTAAACGAATGTGAATAGCTTGTACTGCTTCTCTGTTGGAGACTGTGTTTCCGACGATACCAAAGTCGAATCAATCTTCAAGTCAAAATCAAAATCCAAAGACTTGATAATCTTCTTGCTGTATTCAAAAAACTTCAGATGAAAAATGAGGATAACGGAAAGTTTGAAGAGCATAATTTGCTCCCACGCTACGACCTTCTCGTTTGTTTTCGACGAAGTCAGCCCCTCTGAATTGTTCTTGGAGACACGAGTACCTTAAGCGCTTCTCCGACAGTCTTCACTTTCCCAATGTTGAGTGGCAGGGTGAGGAAAGCCTGGATATTCTCAGTAATGTAGTTTCCGTTACAATGAATGCTCAATTTTAGTTGACCCCGGAAGACGTCACTTATCGGTGTACTGGTGAAGTCGGTCCTTCTGTTTGGAAATCCTTTATTTTTCTATTCCATTATGTTCCATTCATTATTTGAATCATTGCTCGAAGCTGACTCAACGGGAAGTTTTTCATCTTCAATATAATATTTAACTAACTCCTTTAGCTTAAACATGTCATCATTGAGTCCATTCAAAAGAAAACCTAGAAACTCTTCCGAATCTTGTTGTCTACCCTCGATCCAGTCAGTCCGCATGTTATGCAACATTTTATAAAACCACGTCGGACCAAATGGAATGTCAGTGTTGATTGAAACTTTTTGGTCATTCTTGGCATTTTTATCTACTCTCCCGTATTTAGTCAAAATGTAGGAAGGTAGGTGAACAAATTGTTCCACAAAACGACACATCCTCTCGTTCGAAGGGATGTTTTTACTCAGACTGTTCAATAAGTTGTAGAGTGGTGGACATGCGATTAGGGCTTGCAAAATCGAGTTGATTTAGCGAATTAAGATTTCCATTGACCAAAAAAGGGTGTATATGGTGTTGAGAATTATGAAAGAAAAAATGAAATGAAAATTCAAAATTACTTAAGAAAATACTAAGAAATCGAAAAATGTTAGGAACGCTAATATATTTTAAAAAGTTGTAGAACCTTTAACCATAACATTTGATGAATATTCATCGGATTTAACTGATTATAACACAGTATATTTTTTTTATACCTGATATCATCTTAAATAAGCAAACCGTTTTATCATTATGCAAATATTTTGAACTAAAATGTTGTTATAATAATATAATTAGTTATAACAATAAATATCAGTTTCAACAAGTATTTCTGATGAAACACCCAAACCCACGCCACTGCAAGCAGAAAACGACCCGACCGTCATAAAATATTTTGCTTATGAACCATTTGCGATACAGAAATAGGATGGACTCGGTAAAATATTATAAACCCGTCTGTAAATGCTGCAGCAAATCATAACGAAATCACAAAATTTTGTTAGAGCACCCTGTTATAGTTTTGCATTTTTATGAGCTTTCGTTACTTTTTACTATTAGGGAATAGAGAATAGGAAACAATAATGAAGGACAATAGAATTTCGAATAAAATTATGAATACAAATACAACATAAAAGCATATGAATTCAAATAGCCCTAATAGAATGGTCAGATCACTGTACTAAGTTGTTAGATTATTATGTTCATATTTTAAAATTCAAAATCTTGATTTCTAGCAAATCCTAATTCACGAAATGTTTTCAAAACTACAAATGACAATACGTCGTTTTCTAAAAACCTATATAATAATAATTAATTACGAGGAACAGTTATTCCTAATTGAAAGCTTATATGGATGACGTAGATGGCGCGTGTCTTCTATAAAGAAAAAAAAACGTGTTACCAAATTGATTTTTTGATCCTCGTATTTCTTCTATATTCTATTCGATATTCATCCCTAACTTCACAGATGGAAAAATGTTGATATCAAATTATGTAAAATTATAAGAGTAATCTTTTATCCGCAAAATATCTACGACATTCGGTAATCTTCCAATTCATGACCAATTTGTCACCCTGAAGGAAGTTCAACTATATCCGATTTTATTTTAGAATCCTTCTCAATCTGGTATGTATGAAGACTCAAAATGATTTATAATGCCCTTTAGAATACGTTGGTTTCCAACATTTATATTTACAAAAAAAATAATATATTCTTCAAAAAGGAGAAAGACAAAAGTATAGTTAGCATTCTAGAATTCAATGGATATATAGGTAGGTAGGTAGGTCTAGAGTGAGTGGGTCTATTCGACCCTCCACCGCAACCCATAAGGGTTTATTGTGGCTCACACCTACTCACTCTCGGCCAAATAAACCCAGCTTCTCAACGAAGCCGATTAGTTTGTATGGTGAGTGGTCTTTCAGGCAAAGCCCAAAGCGGTGCCAATGACAGGTTCTGGTCCAATGAAGCCGCTTGCAGCACCCTCCTTTGCAAGAGAGCCAGCAGCTTCATTGGATTCCAGGCGAGTATAGCCAGGAATCCAGACCAGAGACAATCTGTTTAGTCTTCCTATCGAGGAAGTTTGCTACCAATTTAGACGTTGCTCGGTGGGAGACAAGAGCTTCCTACGCCGCCTGAATGTCCGATAATATTTTTATTGACTTGTCTTATGAGGTTGGATTCTTCCAATCTCTTCGCACACAATTCAATAGCGTAAATTTCCGCTTGAAATACAGTCGCATAACTTCCTAGGCAGGATGATATCTCTGTCCTGGGTCTGTGACTGGAAACACCTGCACAATATCTGAAGGTGTTTTTGATCCATCTGTGAACTAACAACTATCTGCTCTTAACATTTCCTTCTCCCGGAGGATCCAGACCTTCCTACTCGGAAACAGTTCTTTATAAGGCAGTTCGTAGTTGACAGTTGGAGGCATAACGTCAGAGGTAATTTCCAGAATGCTGTGACTTCCAATGTCAACCAACAGTCTGTTGCACTCTGCATTGAATTGATTTGTGCAATTGGCAATGTGCACAAGTCTGTATGCAGTCTATCTAGCCTCTTTCCAGAATAATGTGGAGAGGAGGTAGATTTAGAAGGATGTCCATGGCCGCTGACGGTGTGGTAGTGATGGCACCACTGACAGCCAGACAAGCCTGTCTCTGTAAGCCAGAGAGCTTCGCTTGGGCCGTTCTCTGAAAAGCCTTCGGCCACCAAGCAATTGCACCATACATGATCATTGGTCTGACAATCATCACATAAATCCAATGAATTTGTTTGGGTCCTAAACCCCAAAGTTTACCACAAATCCTTCGACATGTACATTGAGACAGTCTGGCTGTGTGTAAAACTTTTTCCAAGTGAGCGTTCCAGGTGAGTCTTTTATCAAGGACAATGCCAAGATATTTCACTTCCGTTCCAAATGGAATGACCACACCATTGAGGGAAAGTGGCGTTAGATCGTCTAATTTCCTTCTCTTGGTGAAGGCTATTAACACAGTATTGCTGGGGTTGACAGGCATCTGCTCCCTCAGGCACCAACTGTGAACTACGTCCAACGCGCTTTGGAAAATATATAAATATAGACCATTACATAAACAAATTGAAATTATGGAAATACTCTGGGACATATCACAAAAAAAACAGATTTGAAAATTATCCAAGAAGTTCTAGACGCATTATAAAACATATCAATATCTACGAGAACGTAGGATCTTACGGCCGAAGTCACGATGAAAGAGTACTAAATCAGAGCTAACAAGCCGTGGTCAAAGGAAACCTGAAGTATCAAACGTTTCGTCTGATACTGCGGCAGACACTATCAGTAGTATATGCGTTGACTGTGACAAGTCAACGCATATACTACTGATAGTATATACAACGCAGAAGTCAACGAAGATAATACTTCGAAGTCTCAGCAAGAACTCACTGTCACAGTCGTTACTAATACTTCGAAAAATAAACTACAGGTTTCAGGAACCTATCAGGAATGAGAGATTTTATTCAGACCCTGTATATAAAAGAAATATACCCATGAGAAGTTAAACATTCTTTTCTCTATTTATGAGTATATCAATAACAGTAGAAATGACTCGTGTTGGCCCCAACATTAATTTAATAACAGTAATACACGATTTGAATCTCATATCTTCAAATAAATAGACACAATAAACTATCTGATTAAATTTCTTTCTACCCGTTAGTTATATCTCATTATTTACGGTGGTCCTTAAGATGATAGATATGGAAAATGCGTGCTAGTTCAAGATTACATTCATTTTATTTATGGGCGATTTAAAATATATTACAAAATTTATATTTGTTAGTCGTTATAAATTTCTCATGTCATGAAGAGATTGATTGAATATCAACAATATTTTAGAATAAAATGAAAATTCCGACAAATACTAGTATTAAATGAGTCATTTGTGTATTGTGTGATTTCTGAAATGAAGGAAAAATCTGAAACACTCTTGACTTCATAACTGGTTTTCGTTTTATACTATCTTCCCATTCTTGGATTGAAACATTCAGTTTAATATGGTTAAATGGGATCCAGCCTGTTTTCAACATATCCACAATGGAAATTGTTTTACATAACAAATATTATCAAGAATTGCGATGTTCTTATAGGATATGAGTGCCATAAGCGGCAAATGACATAATGATATATAAGAAACTATCCGCAAGCTCCACACGGGTGCAATGCTGATACTAAATATAATTCACCCAGCGAAAATTTAAGGCGTGGTGAAACAGTTGTGAAAAGGTACCTTTATTTTATGAACGCGCCTTTTATCCCTGCGGCTAGCGCCCCAGTCGGAATATTGAAAATCCTTTCTTATTGCACATCCACAACATAGAACGAACCTACATACAAAATTTTAGCTTCCGAAAATATTGTGGTACGGAGAAACGATGATGAAAAGGTAATATTCATATGTAAACGGGCCCTTTTATCCTCAGTGGGGGCGTCCCAGTTGGAATATTCAAAAAATCCTTTCTTATTGCACATCTGCAAGATAAGACGAACCTACATACAAAATTTTAGCCTCCGAAAATCTAGCGGTATGGAGGAACAGTGATGAAAAGGTAATTTTCACATGTAAATGCGATCCTTTTACCCCCAGTGCTGGCGCCCTAGCAGAAATATTCGAAAATATTTTCTTATTGCATATCTGCAACATAAAACGAACCTACATACAAAATTTCAGCCTCCGAAAATATAGCGTTATGGAGAAACAGTGATGAAAAGGTAATTTTCATATGTAAACCGATTTTTTTACCTCCAGTGCTAGCGCCCTAGCTGGAATATTTGAAAATCCTTTCTTATTGCACATCTGCAACATTAAACGAACCTACATACTAGTCCAGTCAAATTAGACTGAAAAATAAGAGTGAAGGTACATAAATTTACAATAAGTTGCAAATGCGTGTAATTGTTCAAAACATAGTTAAAAATAAGATTTTAAAATTCCGAATGATTGCGATGCCTGGAAAAAAAATTATTCATAGTCAAAGGTCATAAATCTCGGTAAGTTTCATCATAAAATAACTTCAGATGAAAATTGTAGACCATAAAATTCTCTACAAAAATACTTTTTTTCTTAGAGCCACCATTTCTGAGATACGAGTCAAAAAGTTGTAATCGTCATTATATGCATAAGTATGCCACGTATATACATCTCTGAAAAAGTACCTGTTGACCCTGTATTATTGTTCCAGCGCATGAGTATTACTGCAGCAGTTCAAGATGAAATTAAGAAATATTTTGAATATGAATTGGCTCCCTACCCTTTATCGTCAAAAGTCTGCCATTTACGATTGTTTCCAACAGGTCAATATTGAAATTAACAATAGCAATACGACATACATCATTGACGGTGGATACTTACTACATCGTGTTGTGTGGGATAGTGAAGAAACATTTAGCATTATTTTAGATAAATACGTTCAGTATGTACGTAGACATTTTGGTGCCAGAATTACGGTCGTTTTTGATGGCTATGATGATTGCACGAGAAATATTAAAGCTGCAGAACAACGTCGTCGAACTTTAGCAACATCTTCATCTTCCGATATTCTATTTNGTTTATTTATTTTCTCGTATCATTTCAGATACATCCGAATTGCACGATAACTAACGCGGAATCTATTCGTGAATTGAATACATTGTAAGAAAATAGCTATTTTTACTTCAAGAAACGGAAGAGACATTAATCATCGAGATCAAATACTATGCGACCAATATGTTATACTGAACATAATTTATGTATCAGATCATAACTCATTTACACTTACGAAAGGGGCGTTTAATGAATCCAATATTGTGTGTTGAGTTAAGAATTGCATAAATATTTATAAAATAATGTTTCAAACGAAATCGTGAATACATAAAGATCTCTCTTAGTCAAACAGTTTGTCATAACAATTTAATTTTTGTAGAACAAGCGCATAACCGTCCACGATATGTATAATAAAAAATGTATTTCTGGATTCAATGATGATCATCCACTTTACGACCAGATTGAGGACTTTTATTAAAACAGTATGAAAAAAAAGACACAATTGAGTTAGAATCATATGGTAAGATTTTTGATTTGTTCAATTGTAAAATTCTTTGGGTATAAACCCAGAAAAACTCTTTGATTTGAATATTAACTTAGACCTCATAATTGTCAGTTTCTACATTAACGTTTTGTACCCAAATTCAACAAAGAGGCGCCTTGAATTAGTGAAATGAGCTGAACATGAATCACACGTGACACAAGTCATATGAAACAAAAGTCAAGCAAACATAAAATGTTAACCAAGAGAGTTTCATCATTAAGACGTGTGGAGTATGTATCATATCCTAAAAAGAACTATTGAATAATTTGTGGGTGAGTCAGAGTATAGGTATACGCCAAACTGAAAGTACTACAACATGCATTTTGCTATCAACTTTTTCACGTTCAAAATTGTTTAAAAAAAATATTCAATACTTCACATGAATCAATCATAATCTAACATACTCTTTTATAGTTTCATTTTCTTGCATGAAAACATAAAGAGATTATAAATAATTTATCACTATAATTATGATTTTGGTAGAATATAAATGAAATATTTTTCCTTCAAAGAATATTTTGAATCCATTTTATATTCTTCATTTGAATAATGGTTGTGGATTCCATTTCAACTATATGTGGTGCGGACGTAAACATTCCCCTCCCAAAATTTCGAATGGGACAAAAAGAATTACATAAAAAGGCATCATTTTCAGTACTATCAGATATGAAAGACAGAGAAGTTGAATCACTCCTCGCTGAGAGACCGCTACCATTTTGTAGTAGTGATAATTCGTTCGATAGCAAATTCAATTCATTATTCAAGACTGCTATACTTTTGGAAATCAGATTAGATTTCTTAGATTTGTGCATATTGCTAATTGCACAAATCAATTCAATGCAAAGTACAACAGACTGCTGGTTGACACAGGAAGTCACGGCATTCTGGAAATGACCTCTTACTTTATGCCTCCAACTGTCAACTACGAACTGCCTTATAAAGAACTGTTTCCGAGTAGAGAGGACTGGATCCTCCGGTAGAAGGATATATTGAGAGCAGATAGTTAANAAAATTTTATCTTATTTTGTTTATATATGTGTTGTACTCTTTTTAGATATTATTTGGACTTACTACAAACATTATGTAATGTAAGGTAGTCAATAAACTTTCATTCATTCATTCATTCATTCTTCTTACAGGTCACTGTCATTTGCATCATCATTTGCAGAGACTTGTACTATTAGTCTAATCAACAAGTTCAAAAACATGAAAAATATAGAGAAATGTCCTAAAAATATGATCACCTTCAAACAAACTGTTTGAATTACTTCTTATATTATGAAACATACATATAAGGTATACAACTGCGGTTGTATACCTAACATCTCAGATGACACGCGTCCCCTCAAGACATTTAAAGGCGTCATATCAGGTAATCCAATGGAGAATTCTACCGGTTTGTATAATTCAACAAACCCGAAAGAGTTTCAGCAGGATAAACTACCTCCTCATTATGAAAGGCTGATGGAAGTGTCTAGATGAGAATTATACAAACGTATACAAACATAAAAGAAAAATTATGCTTTTTTACATAAATTTTTTATATCCTTGATATTTTGTTCCCTTCAAAAGGTAAGAGGAGGGACTATTTACGTCCCTACCAAATAGTTAGTAAGAGATTACCGGTATATATTTTAAATTAAGTAATAGGCAGTATGTCTTTGTTAATTTTCAGAGATTTCAACTATCCACTGATTCTCAACTGCAATATGAAAAATTATTTCACGGTAATCATGCGGTTACATTGGACGAAGCTACGAAAAATGTTCAATAATATTAAAATGCACGGTTAAATCCAAATCTCATTAACAATCGGCATTTATCACCATGGTTACTCGAAGTTTGATTACCTCTAAATAGGTAATCTTTAACAAAGATGACTTTTCCCGTCATCGTTCTCGTCTTGAAGTTCACTAACCTTAGATTCATCGCAGTATAAAGGGATATATCGCAGAAATTATTAATCAATCGGTGGTCAAATATGCAATAAGAATGAAGCAGTTTAAATACGTTATTTGTAATGAAAATATGACGTTTCCTTTTTATTAGAAAACAAGCGTTCGTTTGTTTAGACACTTTTGAAAAAGCTTCTCGTATATTCGAAAATATGCCATATATTATTTTGTAATAGACTTTCTTTTCAGGAATATTTCAATTGTTTCGATTTCACAATGAATGTTTGGAGTACAAACTGAATAGGAAAAAGTATATTTTGTATATAATTCAATGTGTAATTCAATGTTCATATGTTCAGAACGTTCAGATATCTCGCTAACTTCTTAAGTACAGTTATCATATATAAAGTTTATAATCTACTTCCTGATAATATAAAAATGTTAAATCGTTAACATCCTATAAATTCCATGTAAAAATAGTTGGAGTGTAAGGACAGAATTTTTTTAACAATCCCATATACTTAAAGCTGCTACGCTAACTCACGAGATGCACACACCAGATTAACTAATTATAGAAAGAATGAACTAATTTCCACATATTTACAAAAACTTCTCGAAATTGACATTACTTAACCGATTTTGATTTCTGCCAGTCTTCTTCGGTAATATTATATACTTCTTCTTCAACTAGCTCTATCACCTTCTTATCAAATTTTGGAAAATTACTTTTACGCCTGATGCTTTGTTTCAATTTTTGCCAAATCAACTCGATGAGATTGAAAACACAAAAATAGGGGGGAAGTCTCAATATGGTGTGTCCATACTTTTCAGCAATACTCTCAAGGGCATACACTTTTTTCAAATGTTTTTGTCTGTAAAACTTCAAGTAGTTGGTTTTTGATATAGTTATCTTAAAAAAACACATTGTTTTCCATTTAAAAACTTTGTATTTCATCTTTCCTCGAATTTTTATTCGGTACTTTGATAGCTGTCNAACAGCAAATTCGAAAAGTGAATAAAAATTGTTTTAAAATAAAAATATCTTTAATTGTTTTTTAAACTTTTTGTGATCGAGAATATCTTTAATTTTTCGTGGAAGGTGGTTGAAAGCCATTGCTCCGGCATATCTTGGCGATTTTTTGTATTCCGTAGGATTACATTTCCTAAGATGAATTTCATAGTTTTGTCTAGTGGGGTAATCGTGTATTTCGTGAGATCTAGTGAACGATGACAAATTTGAGTGGACGTAAGACAGTAATTTATAAAGATAGATGAGTAATACAAATCTAGCAAATACTTTTTATTGAAGTTATTTTTCAGAGTGGCAAATGCAAAGAACGTTTCACCGAGTTTTTTGCAGAAGAATTCGATATGTTTTTTGAAGTCAAGTTTGCTGCCTAGTTGTGTTCCTAAACATTTTGTAAGAGGTGAGGTTGTCAAGGAAACCGAATCTATTTTAGATTCGAGTCATTAGACTCACCCATATTGCTAATGAATTCAACGAAAACGGCTTTAGACATATCGTTAATGAGATTATTTTTTTGGCACCATGCTGAGAAGTTGTTAATTACATGGGCCAATTTTCCTTTCAGGAGGGATACGTTTTCTGCTATTACTATAATGCTTGTATCGTCGGTATACATGAATGGCTTACCATGTTCAAAGAAACGGGGCAAGTCATTAACATAAAGAAGGAAAAGGAGAGGTCCCAGTATTCCTCCCTGCGGCGTACCGATTTCTGCATGCCGTTGTTCTGAGCACGTCTTATTTATCTTAACTTTAATTATTCTTTCAGTCATGTATGAATGAATCCGACTGTTGATGGGCCTCGTATGCCTATTTTACATGATTTTTTACACAAGAATTTAGGATTTATGGTTTCGAACGCTCGTGTGAGGTCAAAAAAAAAACACAAACATGTAGTCAATCATTTAAATATTCATGAGTATATTGTATCATTTCGGCCGAGACAGTCTCTATCGAGAAATTCCGACGAAATCCATGCTGTACAATTCTCCAATATTCAACAATATTATATTTGGAATAATGTAAGTACCATATTCAGTTTAAATTTTACCAAAAACCCAATAGGAGACTCAAGTAACTTTGAGTTTCGAAATTAACAAGCGATACTTAAAAGTTTTATCATACAATAGTCATTGCAATTATTGCAATTTTCAACATGTTTTCAACCAAGCGACAGAGACTGGTTTCTGTGCGCATTGAAACGTTAATTATAAAAACAGCCAACAGCTAAACAACTTTTGCACTATCGTATATTGTATAGTCAAACAAAACAACACAAACAATTTCTTGATAAAATTTCAAGGCTTCTCTCGTCGAGTTTATCAAAATTCCGAACAGCGCAGAACGTAATTAGTATCCGTTTTAACTGAAGTTGAATGAATAGTTTCCAAACATTTTTAGAAGATGATGTTACAACAGTATATTGAAGAAATGATAATTACCATTTAGAGTTCGGAACTAGTCATAGGTCAATAATAAGTTTCGTCTCCGTTATTTTTATTAGGTCACAAACATTGGAATTGCTTCGTAATTCTTCCATGATGGTTGATTACTCAAAATTATTATTTCAATATTTCGTTTCGAATGATTACATGCATTAATCTGAAAGCAAACACATATATTACTGAAGGTGTACATGTCATCATTCTGAAAATTTATTATAAAACATTTGAAAACAAGATATTTTTTTAATCGAATATATTGATTATTTCCTTCAACTCAATAGAATTATGAAAAAAAATTAGGATACTTCTTCTTCAACTAGCTCNAAAAATTTGTGATGTTTCGTGGTGCATTTCATTGGTTCGGGTTTTCTGCAGCGCCAATTAATTTTTATTGTTGTTTTTATGATATAAATTGATTTGAAATCCCTGAAAAAACCTATAAACGATTCTATAACAATTATATTAGACAAAAAAACTGAAATTACAATGAAATGAAATACAAGCAACAATAAAAAAATTGAACTATCGACAAGAGATTGAAATTAAAAAAAATATTAACAAGAAATGAAAATTAAAAATTAATCCAAGCCAAGTTACTTCACGACGTTTCGATTGATAGTATCCACAATCGTCTTCGAGTATGGGTCATGCTAAAATAACATTCTTGGTGGTATCTACACCTATACACTAATAATTTGGAAGGAAGATTAAAATCTTTTAATCTTCCTCTTTGAAGGTATACTCTCAGGTAAAGAATATTACTGGATTTTTCCCCAACATCAAATCGTTATTTTTAACAACTCGACACGTGTTTCGATCACCAAGTGATTATCTTCAAAGAGGAAGATTAAAAGATTTTAATCTTCATTACTACACCAAAGGTTCCAAACAGTGATTGATTGATGGTTTTACCGTTCTAACATCTGAGGGTAATAATAAATTGTGGAGACGACTTTGAGTTTTTATTTGCAAATCTATACATACTTATAAATGCAAAAATCACTTAACACTCGTTCATCTTTGTTTCACCGTACTGGTAAGTCCTAGGAAGCTGAATTTTGGTTTATATGTGTTTTTTAGGTATTAGATGCGCACTAAGAAAGGATTTTCAAATATTCCAACTGGGGGGCTCCTCGTGGGGGATAAAGGGGTGATTTACATATGAAAATTACCTTTTCGTCACTATTTCTCTGTACCGCTAGATTGAAAGTTTGTATGTAGGTTCGTTTCACGTTGTAGATGTGCCATAAGAAATAATATTCTGATAGTCCAATTGGGGCGCCAGCCGCGGGGGAAAAGGGGCGTCCATAAAACATTACTGTTTCTCCATGCTATTAAATTTCCTATGGGTGAATTTCTCTCTCTCTATGATAATGGCTTTTGCTTCCAATGAGGCGCATTAAGCCATGCGTAGGTGAATTTCTATTTTGTATCATCATTATAACGTGCGGAGCCGGGGCGGATCGCTAGTAAATAAATAATCGGAGGAAGCATTGAGGTTAGGTTCTGTTTCATTCGGTTATATGAGTATGAGAATGTACTTTGAAGTGCATTTTTTGTCACCATGACTGTATGTTAGTCTCTACAATTTAATATCACCATCAGATGTTAGAACGGCAAAACCATCAATCAGGTATAGAATATTACTGGAGTTTTTTCTCCAACACCAAATCGTTATTTTTAACACCTAGACACGTGTTTCGATCACCAAGTGATCATCTTCAAAGAGGAAGATTAAAATTTTTTAATCTTCCTCTTTGAAGGTATACTCTCAGGTAAAGAATATTACTGGATTTTTTCCCCAACATCAAATCGTTATTTTTAACACCTCGACACGTGTTTCGATCACCAAGTGATCATCTTCAAAGAGGAAGATTAAAAGATTTTAATCTTCATTACTACACCAAAGGTTCCAAACAGTAATTGATTGATGGTTTTACCGTTCTAACATCTGAGGGTAATAATACATTGTGGAGACGAATTTGAATTTTTATTCTTTGCAAATCTATACATACTTATAAATGCAAAAATCACTTAACACTCGTTCATCTCTGTTTCACCGTACTGGTAAGTCCTAGGAAGCTGAATTTTGGTTTATATGTGCTTTTTAGGTATTAGATGCGCACTAAGAAAGGATTTTCAAATATTCCAACTGGGGGGCTCCCCGTGGGGGATAAAGGGGTGATTTATATATGAACATTACCTTTTCATCACTATTTCTCTGTACCGCTAGATCGAAAGTTTGTATGTAGGTTCGTTTCACGTTGTAGATGTGCCATAAGAAAGAATATTCTAATAGTCCAATTGGGGCGCCAGCCGCGGGGGAAAAGGGGGGTCCTTGAAACATTACTGTTTCTCCATGCTATTAAATTTCCTATGGGTGAATTTCTCTCTCTATGATAATGGCTTTTGCTTCCAATGAGGCGCATTAAGCCATGCGTGGGTGAATTTCTATTTTGTATCATCACTATAACGTGCGGAGACGGGGCGGATCGCTAGTAAATAAATAATCGGAGGAGGCATTGCGATCATATTGGAAAAATAATTTTTGAGGTTAGGTTCTGTTTCATTCGGTTATATGAGTATGAGAATGTACTTTGAAGTGCATTTTTTGTCACCATGACTGTATGTTGAACCTAATTAGTCTAAGGAAATTAGCTGAAATACCGCATCCTTTGAAACTATTAAGTACATTTTGACTTTCTGATGCACGAGACAGGCATTCTCAACGTATTTTATATTATTGAGGTTGGAGCAATTGAAAAAATCGGTTTTCGGTGATATTAGGTTAGGTGCAAAACTCTACAAAAATTAAAAAAAATTATATCGGTACAAAATATTCTCAAAAAATATATTAAAAATCATCATCTCGTTATCAAATATGCTGCACTCTACGAATATTTTTGATAAGTTGAAACTCAATTTTGAGGTTATCATTAAAAACTTTTTCACCGGCATTTTTTTATATTCATGAAACTATTTATTCAAAAAATTCATCAATCATCTAATTAGGGTTAGAGAGATAATTTACAGACAACAAAAATCATTTTGGAGGTTATGAGACACACTAAGGGTCCCAGAAGGTAACAAAAAGTCACTGAATTATGTTTTCGTAGTCAACAAAAATTTTTAGAATTATATTTTCTTTGACAGCTCGGGTAATACGAGTACATCAGCTGAAATCGTTTACTACTTTCCCACATACACCGCTTTTAGAGCGCCTTAAGCATTTTCCTGTAGTGCTTGTGTTTTTTACCTAAAAAAATTGGTTCTACCAGCTAGAGTATACACATCTGAAATAAATGTTAGAGCTACTTCACCGTATATTTTCGGGTAAATATTCGTTTTGAGGGTATCCGGCGATTTTGAAAAAATGTTTGAGTGTACTTACGTATTTTGATACGTAGATTACGAATCCGAAAGAAAAAAGCGGCGCTCTCATTTACAAAGTTACGGTCCTTCAAAGTTCAGAAAAGGGCAACTTTTCAGCCTTCTTTATCACAAGATAAACTATTTGAAAAGACAAGCATTTATTCACTACGTCACCTTTACACCTTAATTGACACTTTTCAATTCAACAATCAACATTTTTCTGATAAAAAAACTTAATTTAAAAACGAATGCTTTCATCAGTCGTACCAACTATGCCATTAACCTTAAAAACGTATAAAAAAGTATAAAAAAATATTAAAAAACTATATAACTAAAAAGCAGCTCCGTGCATTTTTCAACATTTTTATTGGAAAAATATTGATTGATGAAGTGAAAAGTGCCAAGGAATGAGGAATAAGGTGTAAAGATGACCTAGTGAATAAATGCTTGTGTTTTTAAATAGTTCATCTTGTGAAAAAGAAGACTGAAAAGTTGCCCTTTTCTGAACTTTGAAGGGCCGTAACTTTGTAAATAAGGAAGACCGCCGCTTTTTCCTTTCGGATTCGTAATCTACGCATCAAAATACGTAAGTACGCTCAAACATTTTTTCAAAATCGCCGGTTGCCCTCAAAACGAATATTTATCTATTTTCGAGCAACAGAAATTACCAATTAGATAATGAACCTATCATATAATCTTCTTGAGGTTCACATCTAAAATTGCAAAAACGCTCAAATATTACAAGTCCAGAAAAACTGCCATAGAATTTCCACTATTGTGATGAAATATTTTTGAAATATCTCTACATTGGAAGAAAATTATGATTCTACAAGAAGATTTTGGGGGTGAAGACATGAACACATCAATAAAGTCGTCGAAACATGCTCACACTGCTCGATTAGACTCTACTGAATTGACATAATTAGTGAAAAAAAGTTAAAAGAAGAAATCGGGTGATTATTTTGAATATTAATGAAAAGAGAAATGAAAATTTCTATGTTCTTTACCACTTTAAATTAAAAGTGGTAAAAAACACAGAAATTTTCATTTCTCTTTTCATTATGATCTCCTACGATGTAGGCCACATCCATCAATTCATTGAATATGAATATTCTAATCAAGCTGATTCTGGTATGTTGCTGCTTTTAATTTCGTAACAATGATTAGTCTGACAAAAAATATTTCTTGTATTTTTATTTTTTTTAAAATCATCTATTCAGTATCAGTTCAACATTGGTGAAATTATACCTAACTTTCGAACATTTTCTATTATTATTATGTCTTTCAGATATTTCACATGCACTCAACAATTAATTTGGATAAGTAGGTACCCCAAATTTCGAAACTATTTTTTGTGATATATTTTGAACCCGAATATTTTCATATGAAATTTGCGCTGGGCATAATCACCTTTCAACATGTTAGGAGTAGCACGTTGAAAGGTAAGACCTCGCTGGGTTTTAGATCGCATAACTTTTGACATTCGAAGATAGCCGTTTATAGGGATGGGCAATATTATACGGAAAAACACATTTTTAACTGTCCACGGCACTTCCTGTAGACTGATAATTATCAAGATTAAAATCAAAAACACAAACGGTAGTAAAGACAAGTGTTTATTTCATTTTGGTACTGTGCGACTGAAAGAATACTGTATTATAGTTCAACAACTCTAAATCTGAGAATCGATATATGTATGAGAGTCGAACAGATGTAGAAAATAATCAATAAATTTCCTCACCTTAGTTCAAAAGTTCAACAATCCTTGACAAAAAAATCCTTGAACCAGATATATCACTAAAGTAAAAACACCAACACGATCGTAACGAATATATCCTTCATTATCGAAATTGGTGAAAAACCACTTCCAAAACAGTCAAAAACGCAAAAAACTCCACGAAACAAAACAACGTCGAAGTCCCGAAGTCGTTTTCAAAGGAAAAAAAACGCGAGAGTCGACGAGACACCAGTAGGCTATATCGCCGCAAACTGTTCGAATCTTGTCTCTTGTCGGACAGCGACATCAAGTCCCCCCTTTCTCGTACGACCCAACGAGCCACTGCTCCTGCTGCTAGGCGAACTTATCGATGCCGATTCGCGAATTTAAACTACGAGTAGCTTCCAGTTGGACAACCTGTGTGCCGCAGGGAAACCTCACAAGTTACAACTGTCCTGATGATTGTACAGGGTGACTCACCTGAGGTGAGTCACAAATCGATTGAACTATATTTTCAAAATAGTAGGCACCAAATTATCAAAAATGATTGACGTTCATGCCTTAATCTGTCTCTTGCAGTGGCGTACCGAAATTATACTAAACAGATGAGGAAAAATGATGATGAAATATACAGAATTACAACCTCGACAAAAATGTTTTCGTTTCAATGCAATAATATTTATGAGAATTTAGTACCAACTATTATGGAATTGTACTATCTGTTTAAAATCAGCTGTCGCCCCCAAACGAACGACAACTCTCAGAAGTTGAGAAACATGTGCGAGCTAAGGACTAAAGAGTTCTTACCTTTTAACGTGTGATTCCTAACACGGTTGCAGAATCATCCCAGCTTCAACCAGATAAATTATCCCGAAAAAAATATCTGGTCGAGGCAGGAATCGAACCCACGGTCTTCCGATCGTGAGTCGGGCGCACTACCACCGCGGCCAATTACACAACGTGATCCTGAATTTTGAAAAGCACATCTAGTTCATTCATCTTAGTAAGTTCACCTCGCAATTTGATATACCTATCTATAAACTCGTATGAACTTGTATTTTGACATCCTGAAAGTTGTCAAGAAACGTTCATACGGTAGGACGTACGTGACTATTCAAATCTAAGGTCAAAATTCACAACAAACGGTTTTTTGCAAATATCTGGTTTTCTATAGGTTTTTCGCTATTTGTATTCATCATCAATATTGTAGAGGAAACTTTTGTTTCAAAAAATTAATTTGTACCAATATACTATTGAAAGAAAAGTGGTAAACTGAAGATCCTGCAATCAAAGTCATCCATCAGATTATTCGACAGTAAATCTTAGCAACTTCTTTCATACACATACACATCACTTTGCAGCAATATACTTTCACTATTTCGATATACAGATATTCGCACATTAATCAAATGATGGAGCGTTTGTTGATTATTGTTTTTTTTAAACATGTCCGATTGAATGAGAATTAAATTTAACGATTGGAGACTGTACATTGAAAAAAATATTGTTGATGTTTATTTACAGTCCACCAATAGCTTATCCAAAAAAAATCTTGTATTTATAATTGTATCATTTGGCTGCAGCGCACTGACAAGAACCCAACCGAATAGAAATATATCAATAATCAAAGGTTATTGTAATTTTAGCAGGTGGTCATCGACTATCGCCAAACATGCGCCAAACTAACTGACAGTTTATAAGAAAACAAGTATATCTGAGACACCAGTCAACCTAATAATAACACTGATGATCTTCAAACATGACTCAACCTCTGACGGAAGCACCAAACTCTTACTCAACTGAAAGAGTCAACCTTCCAAAATTGAAGGTCGACTCTTTCAGTTGTATTGCCAATTGCATATGCAGGAAATTTTATGTGAAGATCCATGCACTGACGCCTGTCGGATATAATCCAACGCCCTTCGTGGTATTTGCCAGGGAAGTAGTTGTTTTCTGACAGGCGTCAGTCCATTCAACCTACTATGTACGTTTGAAGTTCATTTCTTTAGATTTATATAAGAATTGTAGAGGTTTAGGTAATTTGATGGAAGTAGTTCCAATTGTAGTTACTTGTGGTATAAAAATATTACTGTAAGAAGCAACTTGTAGTATTCAAATCACTGTTGAAGCAGCTACTGTGTTAGCGAAACATGTGATATATTTTTCAAATAAAGTTTGTAGAGATCAAATCGTGAGGTGTAGTTTATGAAAAAGATGCCCGTTATCAATTGTCAAAATTTGGAAGCCACTGTTGGATTTCATCATCGAATGCTGATGAAATCCCCTCTAGTTATCATATTTGAGGACATGGTTACTTCTTTCTTTTAAACAGAAGTGCATATTTTGTAAAATTTCAACTTGAAATTCAATAAAATTCCTTTAAATCACAACAAAACGCTTTTTGATTCCATTCCCTGAACTAATTTATATAAATTTTTGAAAACCAAAACCACACCCAGATATATGTTGAGTATTTTCATGTGGCGCCCATCAGTATATTATCCAAAAAATATTTTTAATGTCAGAAATGTTCCAGGAAAACAAATAAATGAATTGACCTGTGCAATATAGTACAGGAAGCAAAATTGTTAGAATGACTGTCGTGAAAAGATTGGTGAAAAAAAGGAATAGTCTGTGGAGGTTCCAATATATTCCGGAGAAATTAAAGAAATAAACAATACAGACGACTATGAAAAAGTAAGTAATGCAAATAGGAAATATATGACCATACCAAAATTGTTCTTTGTGGAATCAAGTATTGCATAATAAAAGAGTTGCTGCCTTTCTGACATGCAACAGAGAAATGTTGCTTCTTGCAGGTTTTTATTTTGCCAATTATGAAGCCTGCCCAAAGCCAATATTTGGACTACATGGGACTGGCAGATGATAACATTGGATTTCTATATGTTCATTATACTGCTGTAGTTGACTGCAGTAGACTTTTTCATAGAATAACTCTGCCGTTCTGGTCTATAGTTTTCAGTAGTACAAGTACTATACTGATTTCCACCAATTATGCACTATGATGTTGAAAGACAACAAAACAAATTTATTATTCTCGACAGTGAATGCACGCTCATTGTCATTTTTATGAAGTCACAGATATTACTGTATACGCTCAGCTATTTCAGTCGTGGCATAGGGATGATTAGATTTTTTCCTTGTTTAAAGAGTGGGTGTGAGTTAATTGAATAACTCCTGAAATGCATATACCTGGCTCGTTAGTATACATTTGTTCGATAGCAAGGACGCCATTATGTTATTAATAAGTGGTCTTTAGGGAGAGTACATGTGTGACTATCATTATACTCATCTAGAGGGTTGTTCAAAAAATAATGATAATGTTGAATCTGGTAGAAAAGTTGAGGTGAAAAGTATTGCCAAGAGTCGTTGTCTTTTAGTCATCTACAATGATCTTTCTCAAAGATAGTTTACAAGCTACTTGCCTACCATGTCTAATTTTTAGACATACTCCAATTTACTTCACTTCCTGAAGACAGCTACTTGCTTGGTAAAATGCGCGTCGAGCAGAGTGTTGAAGTTCTGGTGTTCGGGAACGGTGCTTATTTTAGATTTGTTTTACGCTAGAGGTTACCGCTATTTCCTGATGTAAGACATGAATATGTGAACAGACTTCATTATCGCCACGAGGTGAACTTATTGAGATAACTGTAGTGGGTTTGCAGACTCAAGAAAAAATATATAAAAAACGGCCTTATCAATCAGGAAGAAATTACTCCGAAACTGAATCGATTTTGTATGAAAATTTGGAGACTATCTAACGGGTTATTACAAGACACCTTTCCATAAAAAAAGTATATAGCGCCCTCTTGAAGGTGGGAGATGCCACGCTATTGTTTAAATTATTCGAAAGTATCAAAATTATATGAAAGACATGTTTTTGTGAAGTACTCAATATTCCTTATTGTTTTTTTGGGTACATACGTTTCTACAATCTGATAAATAAACAAAGCTGAATCAATAGAGAATTTGCTGAAGTATAAGGAAGGGCAAACTGAAAAGTTCATCCCTAAAATTTACTGCGCAATATAAACCACTGAAGAGTCCAATTACTCAGTAACTGTTGTACCCATAAAGTTTACCTACAAATAAAAAAACAAATAAATATTTATACTTGGCTTTTATCAGTTGTCGAAGCTTCGGAAAACAATCTCTTTTCGTTTTCAAAACTTGAAATTCACTTTGAAACTTTCGCCTCAAATAGGTAACAGATTTAATTATTTTGACATACGTCAAAAATGTATGTATAAATATTGTTATGTATGTATAAATATTGTAATGCTATTCCCCGTGGGTTGAAGAATAATTGACTTCTCTGAATAATCAAACATAACTTCATTTCACTTTAAATACAACAAACACTTCTAATATTTGAATGTCTATCGCCTTACTAAATCACTTCGCGTACAGCACTGTAACGTCCGCTTGACTGTGTCAACATCCTCAAGGCTAGCCTTCAAATATCGTAATCGAATGCCGTAGAAATTTCGCCGAAGTTCCGTTGAAATCGGTAGCAATATTCTTGCTGCTTCTAGAGTAGCGGGGAATCATCGTACATGCGCGCGCTCTTAGCTACATCACGTTTGCTTCATGGTTAACAGTGGCGGCCGTCGTCATTTTCTTTCGGGCATGATTTACAACAATATTTAAGTTTTTTAATTGATTTTTTCGGAGTGTAGACAAAATTAATGAATACGACAAGTTACTGACTAATTGGACTTTTCAGTGGTTTTTATTACCCAGTAACTTTTCTTTAATTTTTCAGATTTTGAAAGGTTGTATAACCAAAAAAGCAATAAATAATGAAATTATGTATTTTAGGTATTTGGCCATATTCGACATTTTGTTTTGTTCGAAAGTTAGAAGCCTTTTTACGTCCAAACTGTAAAATATTTTCTTGAAATCCAGTTGAAATAAATACATTTGCAAAATATGAATACAAATTTACTAGCCATCATAATTATAAAAACCACTCACCACTGGCTGAGGAACATTTAAAATGGCCTTACCTGCAACAAAAAAAACAAATTTAATACAAGGATGTGTATGAATTGGACTTTTCATTGAAAAAAATCGACGAAGAGAAAAAGAAAGTTTGTTAAGTAATATTACATTTCCTACAGAAAATTTGCATTTTTTGTATGGAATAAAAATAATTTTTGTATAATTTTCTTATTCTATCTATTCTTTTGTAGTACTGAAGCGAATTCAGCAAGCTTCCGTTTCGTTGCTGTACTTTCCTTACTATAGGGAGACCGTAGATTTTTTAGTTTGAAGTGGGCAGATCTGGAAATAACATCCCATCCCGACGTTTGTCATTTCAACCTAATTCTTTGTACTAGTAAAGTACAATTCGGTTGTACCGTTCCAGAGAGGCCGTAGATTTTGGAATTCGCACTACCTACCTGAAAAAAGATTCAGAATGAAGCCTATGAAAACAACCGAAGGTAATGACCTTGAGAAAATTAGAGCCTCTTCAATCCAGCTTTTTTGATAATGAACGAGGTTATCAGAACTTTGAACCACATGAAATGAAATCCTTGGTGCAAATATGTCCTTTTTTCATTCTACAAACTCAAGATTCAAACATTAAATTCACTTGCCGTGCAGCGGAAGAAATCTTAGAGGAACTAATGGATAGGATCTGAGCACACGACATGGGTTCAATGGGTCATATAAATAAAGATAAGTTTAAGCTATGACTTTCTTTGTATAATTGATGACTCTTTTATTTTGTGGAGATTCATGATCACTTACATAAAATGAATGAAACGGCTTCTTTCTAATTTTCATGCATAAGTTATTTTATTTTTACGACCGGTTTCAGGTTTTATCCCATTATCAAGGTGAAGGTCGATCTCCCACGATCTCTTATACTATCTGGCTCAACGATAATTATATTCCATTGCCGTACAATGGAAGAAAGCTTAGCAGAACTAATGGAGAGGAGGATCATTGCATAGGAGCACCTGACATCGGTTCAACTGATAATATGAATGAAGAGAAAAATCATTTTTCTTCATTCCATCCAGTTGACACTGTGAATAAATCAGTTATAAATTTTTATGCTCCTCAGGAAAATGGAATTTCAAATTATGATTGTGACAGAGGGGTGAATCATAAAACTGAAGTATGTATAAAAAACTATTCGTGAACAAAACGTACGATAAAAACGATGGTTAGGTACTGATAAGAACGAAAATAATAAATATTTCATTTTAACCTACTGATAGTTTTGATGCGTAACTCATCATAATTTACTTCTTATCTCAATGATGCATGTCCAACTAAAAGTACAAATTATAAACAAATTGTTGCACATTCATATTTGGGTTTCGTAATTATCTAAAAATATTCTCCAAGTGTTTGTTTTCTCTACATTCGTGCGCTGTAATTCAAAACATGTATCCATATATAATTTCAAATTGACTTGTTTACTGCTTCTTCTATATTAATTTGATATGACATTCGACGAAATCGCATCAATGAAACATAATGAAGAAAACTTGATATATGAAGAAGATGGACCATTCAAAAAAAAATTATTGTTAGGAAAAAGTGATATTAAGAACTATTTTGGATTATAATGTCACGTTAGATTCCATTTATTCTGCACTACGCATGGGAGGGTTACTTTCAAAGCCAGATATGTTAAATACAAATTCAATTTTATTCGAATTCAAAGTTATTAACAAATGTACAATATCAAATGAATGTCTATAAATATTAAAAAAATCGTTAGTACATGCATAATATTTTAACAGTGTGCTAAGTGTAAACACTTGTGTTTGACTGGATTATTTGAAAAATGAGGATTATGTTAACTGTTGATAGATATTGTTCATGAAAAAATCAATTGAAATGAAAAATGTATCAATAATAGTATTTTATTATTTATGAATGAGGGTGAAATAAATTATCTGTTGAAATGAATTATTTCAATGTGAGTACATTTTCAATTTTTTCAGGATCTTCAGATGATGTGGTGCTGATCATTTGTTACGACTTTGGGCAATTAGGGGTCGCACCGATTCTGCTAGAACACTACAAAATCGCCTCATAGAAGCTACGGGAACGAGAATTTCGAACCAAACGATATGAAACCGACTTCACGAAGTACAACTCCATGCAAGACGACCTGGTAGAGCCCCTAGATTAACTCCAGCTCATCGAGGAAATAGTAGAAACGTTTGTCGAGAGCATCGTAATTGGAATTTAGAGCAGTGGGCCAATGTAATATTTACAGATGAAAAAAAAATCATGTTATTCAACAATGACGGACGTGTTCGGATATGGATGACTGTGTGCAAGAAAATGTTCCATTTGGAGGTGGTTCGATAATAGTATAGGCTGGTATAACTTTGACAGAACACACGGACCTTGTGGTATTTCGGGAAGGGACTTTAATAGATGTCCGTTACATAGACGAGATATTGGAACCTCATGTCGTCCCATTTGCCCAAAACATGGGCGCTGGGTTCATTTTACAACAAGATGATGCCAGGCTACACGCCAGGGTCGTGAGACATTTCTTACAGGAGCACAATATTAATGTCATGAGATGGCCAGCCAACAGTCCGGATTTAAACCCTATTGAGCAGATCTGGGAGGAACTGGAAAGACGTTTGGAGGATCATCAACCCTTCCAAAATCTGAATTGAGTTGCAGATGCTCTTTTGACGATTTACCAGCAGTTACCATAAAAAAATAATTAGAAATTTGGTGGAAAGCATTCCTAGTTGTTGTGCCGAACTTCTTAGTTTTGAAAATGTTTCTGTAAACATTTCGAACTATGAATTTTTATTTCATCAAATTTTGGTTGATATTTTTCACTACATGAAAATGTCATGAATTTAGTTTTCGTGATATTAATTGTGAGCAGAAAGATCCTCAAATACATGGTATAATTTCAAAAAGAAATGCAAGTGGTGAAAAGCCCAGGGAAAACGGGTCCTGGAAAAAAAGAAAGTTTATTACGTGATAAAAAACAATTGGTAAATGGCTTTTGTCAAAGATTTAAAGACGACAGGCAGTGCATCAAATCAGATCTCAGTATCAAGAAAAGTTTATTCCGTGATAAAAAACAAATGGTAAATGAATTTTGTCAAAGATTTAAAGACGACAGGCAGTGCATCAAATCAGATCTCAGTATCAAGAAACTGTGGGTGATTATACCACAGTGCAACAGAAGAAGAGAAACGAATTGAATAATCACATTTTAGTTTCATTTTCAGGAGATACACAACAGATTGAGATTCGGAAATGAGAGTTCAATTACATTTAAAATAATATTGATGAGAAAAATAGAGTTTATAAAGTGAAAGCAAAATTCTTCTATATGATCCTCAACAAATCAATAACTAGATATATATCCTTCGACTGTTGAAAAAATCAAGAGTGAATTTTCCAAATTGCCTGGCCAAGGTGCTTATTTTACTTGCCTCAATTATATAAATACAACACAACTGCAATTGTAAGTACTTCAAAAATAAACAAACTGAAGCATATTTATTCAACTATTTTTGGAATCTAACTATTATTGGTATTTAACATTTACTGAACTATAATTGGAATGTATTAACTATTATTGGAAAAGGAAACTACGTAATTGAAATTTATAAATAAAGTAACTATCCAGAATAGTAAAGTAAGTAAGTATATGTTATTCAGGCAAGCATAATCTATGAGATGAATTCAAAATTAAAACTGAATAACTTGAGAAACTGAAAAAAAAAAAACTAACTGAAACTAGAGATTGTGAGTCCAGGCTGAGCTACCTAAGCAATGCTTGTGTCATCAATGTAGTCATCAATCTGGATTGCATTGATTATTTACATACTGAGTGGTGAGTGGAAAGAAGGAAACAAAAAAAGTGAAATTCATTGTGTGGGACAGAGAATATGGTTATTTTTTGTATTCTGTATTTATTATTATTATTTGTGTTCGTATACGGTTTTTAGTTTGTTATAATTTTGTTTTGATTTCATTTTACGTTTATTAAGAATAACTCTGATTTCTATAGAGACTAGGTTTAATAATTTTGGACCACAGTATGATATGAATTTCTGTGTGTGTTAGCCTACAAAGGAAAACATTTGATTTCAGTTCAGATTTCGTACGTGTCTTGTAAATATGACTCATCTGAGATATAGAGGTATTTTGCATCCGTATTAAGCATTGATAGGTAGAGTGTTCTTACATCAAATAAGCCAATTTCTTTGCAAAGGTCTTTAGTTGAGTACCTCCTATTTTTCTTGAAAATTATTTTTAATATGGTTTTTTGCATGCCCTTCAGCTTTTTTTATTCTGATTTTTGATTTGATAAAATTTATAAACTAAGTATCCTAAATGTGTTGTCAATGTGTTCTTCCCATCGCAGGTCCATATATACACCCAGATACTTCATATTGTCAACCTTTTTAATTATGGGACATGAACACTGCGTTAGGGTTCGGCATAGATACTTATGAAAAGTGAGAGTGTTATTCAAGGGTTGATCTTTTTTTGTAGTGGTGAATGCAATGAACTTAGTTTTTCCTACGTTTAACCAAGAGAGTACATATTTGAGCTCTGTTTCAGCTTTCTTATAGACTTCATCCCAGGAATCGTCTTCAAATGAAAGTGCTGTATCGTTTGCGTAAGCTATTATTCTGCCATTGACATTATGAAGTTTATAAAAATTGTTAACATAGATCAAAAATAAAATAGGACCCATCACTGTCCCTTGGGGCACGCCCATGTTGACATGTAGTGGATCGGTGAGGATACTGATTATTTCAACCTTTTGATTCCTATCAGATATATAGTTTTTGAATAAGTCTTCAAGTGATACCTCTAACTCCTACAGTTTCTGAACGGACTAGAAGAAATTGATGTGTGACAGTATCGAAGGCTTTAGCCAGATGCAGAAATACTGCCACACTTTTTTTTCGTCATTAAAATTTTTCCAAACACTGTTAACCAATTGAAAGATTGTATTTTCGGTTGACATATGTTCTCTGAAACCAAACTGACATTCAAATAAAATATTATTTTGTTCCAAAAAACTAGTCTATTTTTCGAACACTTTTAAAAAATCTTGGCAAAGTTAATGATAATGATTATTGGTCTGTAATTTGTTGCAAGTTTTCTGTCATCTGATTTGGAAACAGGGTTTGTTATCGATTCTTTGAAAGCGGCTGGTATGTTTCCTTTCAACAAGCATAAATTAATGATATGACAGAGGACTCAACAGAAGTAAATTATGTCTTTTGATAACGTGGACCGTTATGTTATGAGGACATGAAGAGCTGATGTTGTTTTTCAATGCAGATATTACCTTAATGACTTCATTGTTTCACACTGGGTTTACAAAAAGGGACTTTGCGATATTGGATTCAATTTTCGATATAATGTCATGTTTATCAGTTTTATTTGCCATGTGTTGTCCTATATCTGCAAAGAAAGTATTAAAGTAGTTTGATTTTTCCTTATCATAACAATTTTTTGACCTTTTTCATATGTTATGTTATATTTATCTTTCTGTTTCGTACCTTTGTTCATCATTTCGCTTGAATTTTGCAAGAATTTTCGATAATTCAGTTGGGCGTCGTGATTTTTCCTTATCATATACATTTTTTGACCTTTTTCATATGTACTGTTATATTTATCTTTCTGTTTCGTACCTTTGTTCATCATTTCGCTTGAATTTTGCAAGAATTTTCGATAATTCAGTTGGGCGTCGTGAATCTTATTTATATAGTCATTATTTTTATGAGTTTTTATCAAATTATTGAGATAGTTTCTATAATTTTTATATTCTACATGTAGTTCTTCCGTATATCGTTTATTTACTATTTTTTCAGGAATACAAATTTAACAATGATATAGTATGAACGTGGTAATATGTTTTTAAAGTTTAGCACTCAATCTAGGTATACCTACTACAAAAATAAATACCTATTCTGTTTTTGCGTACCGTGAAATCCATGAAATGACAGTACATCACGTGGTCCCATAATTAGGTTGGCGATATATTGTTCCATCCGTAAAATCCATATATTATTCGTTTAAAATCAAATTTATTAAAAGTAAAAGTTGAAACAGCCATTTAAAAACTAACCGGGTCTTACCAAATCGCGCATATCATATCCTAAACCAGTTAAAATCAAATTAACAGAAAAAAAGACCGCAAACAGAGATAACATAACACATTAACGAACGAGGAGAGCATAAATTTCGATTTGTAGCGCTACATTATAGTAATATAATATGCAGAAACATCCGGTTTTTTCTGTCGGGAGTATGACTCACCCATATACATTTATGGAATTATTTAAAACACAAATCACTTTCACCTTATCTTCATCTCTCGCAAACCAACGATTATCATCGCCCATTGATACTTTCATTGCATCTTTCTTTTTTCTTCATTCAAGATCGACAACAAAGATATGGAAAAATAATAGCGTGCTTCACAATCTCTTTACAGAGCCGATAAAAGGTCTGCGGGGTCTGCTTTTGTTTCTTTCACTCGGTGATGTGTTACCTCAAATAAACAATCGAAAGTTATCAACAGATTTGTAGAGACTAAAAAACTTCAGATGGCTTACGTTACTGAATATAGGTCGAGAATTTAACATCTGTTTTCGGTTAGGCCCATGAAATATGCGGAAGTTATTTTTATGTTCCGTGAGTTCAGAGGTATCTTGATGACGTTGATAATATGTGAAACGGGGTGACATTTGAATTGAATGAATTTGCAGTTATTTATAATTTTAGATATTTAGTAATACATTGAAATAATTTTTTGGGACAGAGATATTTATTTTGTTTGAACTTTACAACAAATAAATAATAATTGCACAAAGAAACCCCTCAGTTATCTCAATGGTGCGATTTTGTTCCTTCCTTTTCATAAAATAGGATGTATGCTTGTCCAATCACAAGCGATTTTGGTGAAATTTGTGACACGTGTGAACCGTTGTATTTGTGTCACGCGCCTCATATACGGGTGTCTACAGTATGCTGTATAATGCCCTCTGTAAGTAGACCCACTGTGATTAAAAAGTGCATATAGATTATAACAACAAGTAACCACATTTTCTGCTGCGAAATTGTTTATTTCCAATTCTCCTAGAGAAAATACGATGATATCATTTAATTTGCCTCTAAATTTTTCCGCTGGAGAGAATCTTTTTAAATGAATTACTAAAATATGGGGAAACTTGTGGATTGATAGGTATTTTGTGCATTTTCTCCTTTCCTTGCAGTTCGAACACGTCGGTTTTTCATTTCCATTCAAAGTTTCTTCTCTTCTAAACGAATCCAAGTATTGCCACAAACTCAATTGGTCGGTTCTTTGTGGTATGCAGAGAGGCAAATCCCAGAAAGGATCAAAGGTTACTGATGAGTGTCCATAGTGTGTGCATTTCATTGTGGATTTCAATTGACCAACGAAATTATCTACAATCTTAGAGTTATGCATCCTCAAATATGTGAGCCATGACACTTGTGCATTTGCGCTGTCGTCAATCTCCTTAACGGAGATTGTAGAAAAATTGAGCGAGCGAACATACATATATGAACACATATGTATTACAGAATTGTAAGTGGACAATGTAGCAAAGGTACGTATGGTTTTTTCCCATCTACTCAAATAGACGTAGAAGTTCAAGTCTCTGACTTTGAAGAATATGCTCTCTCAACTCTTTTTTGAAGATAGATGTTATATTTTCAGGAATTCGGTTGTAGAGTTTAGGCGCAAAGTAAGTAAATGATCTTTGAGTAACGACCCTGACCAATATGGGGAAACTTGTGGATTGGTTAATGCTCTCCTTTCTTTGCATTTCGAACACGTCGGTTTTTCATTTCCATTCAAAGTTTCTTCAATTGTAAACGAATCCAAGCATTGCCACACTCAATTGGTAGGTTCTTTGTGGTATGGAGAGAGGCAAATCCCAGAAAGGATCAAAGGTTACTGATGAGTGCATTTGCGCTGTCGTCAATCTCCTTAACGGATATTGTAGAAAAATTGAGCGAGCGAAGAGCAAAACTTTGAATCTGATTTTTCAAGGAGGCTGTATTTACTACTCTATCAAATGAATCTTCTAACCACACCTCTTTGATGACTTCTGCAAACGCTTTGATTAAAGCACCCTCCATACTGGAAATACTAACATTGATATCTTTCATGAATTCATCCTTTTTCAAATATTCCAATAACCATCACGTATTTGATAAACTTTGGATTATGCTGATCATGAAACAGATGTTAGCAATATTTTTCAACCCATTTAACCCAAGGGTATTGAGAGATGAATTTATTACTGGACAATTCGAAATATCTTTGGAACCTATTTCGAAATTTTGCTGAGAGAAAGTTTTTTTTCCATTTGCTTTTGTTTTAATTCCATATAGTGGTTTATTATTACCTATCTTTTCTTTATAAAGTTGGTTTTCAGGAAACATGTAAATTTCATCAAGTTTTTTAGAATCAGGAAGAGTACCGTAAAAGGAACCCGCATTTCCTCTTTGGATAGCTATACAAATTTTTTAAATGAGAAAAGATGTGGCTCTTGATTCGTGGGATTCATTGATTACCTTCTTTCCAATTTCATTGATGAAAGATAAGGCATCAGAGCCAAAAACACCAAAAGTTTCAACAGCTATTGGGCGAAAGATATAAACATTTCCCAAATTCTGATATTTCCGGAGTTTGGAACTATCCCCTAAAGAGGCGGCAGCACCGGCTTTCGCAGAAGTAGCAGGAAGATGGCAAGTTACTATAATAGGGGAGCCCAAGCGGGGATTTCGGGATTTACTAAAGCGCAGCAGATTAATATACAAGGGGATACCTTGTACCCGGTTAAATACCTCCACCAAAAATAAACCCCATGTATGAGGCCGCCCATGAAGGATAAAGGATCATATTAGAAAAAAAAATGATCATCAGAAATTCTCGAGCGCGTCAGATTAAGGTAGAGTGAGTTAATTACATGCTAAAAAGTGTATATTCCAGTAATATGACAATTAGAGAGTGACGTAATGAAAGGGGAAGGCAGCAAAGTTGTGAAAAAATTACGTCATTTCGACATTCTCGAGCGGAGCTAATTTTTTTTTATTTTGAAGGAAATAATTCAAGGATAAAGAAAAATATATAATCTGACGATTTCTGCAAGGCGAAATAACAAAAATTCGTCGATAAAGTTACCTATATTTCCCTCTCCGAGTTTCTATTCCTCTTTCACTTTTTCTCTATCTATTACTCTCTCACTACGTCTCCACTCTGAATTCTGTTGCCTTGACGCCATCACAGCTGTCACAGAGACTTGTTCGTGATGAAGATGATGATTAATTAATCAATTGATTATAAAAAAATAAATTTTTTTGAGCATTTTTCAAAATTATTTTCTTCTTATAAATACAAGTATTCTACTTAAAAAACATACACTTATTTATTTGCATGCTACTAATTAAGTTCAATGAATCCCTCTAGATAATCGTCAGATTATGAGACAGCACGTCTAGAACATAAGGATGAATGATATATATCTTAATCTGACGCGCTTGAGAATTCCTAATGGCGAATTTTTTCTGCACATTATAATAATGGCCGTGTGTTGCGGAACGGCTAACATACTCATTTTTATTTTCTTAATTTTGCCTCACCCTGTACCCTCAAAACGACTTCAATATGATTGCACCCTCTGTGGTGTGTTGGAGCGATGAAAAGGGACGAACGTTGCTGTTGTTGCATTCTTTTTCTATGTGGTGGAGTGTCCGCCATTCTCGACTGCCCAGTTCAACTGTGAATTATTCGTTTTTTGCTGATAATATTTATGTTTATCACACCGCATAATATCGTGCTTCTTGATACACGGATTAGCTTCGAATCCAAGAACTGGTAGTACCAATCTCAGGACTCTGATGAGACAGTCGCAATCCACTCAAGGTAAGTCGTCTTTGAGGGATTTACTTTAACATTTGTTAAGTATCATAACGGTATACGGTCCCTACTGTTCCTATTACCGTTCCGTTACAGCCGTGAGTTTGAGCGATTTGACTCAAACTCACGGCCTCATTATTAAATGAGGGCTTTTTTGTTGCACTTAACACTCCCTTAGAAAATCTGACGCGCTCGATTGAATTTTTTTCTTTTCGCTTTTAACCCTTACGTACAATCACCCGCATCATGCAAACGATCAGATTAGCATACGAACATTATTAAAAATACGTAGGACATTGATGCTATCAATATCTGACGCGCTCGAGTATGTCCATGCAACAGTATTTTTTTAATTCATTTAAAGTAGAACTCATGTGAATGATATCTGATTTTTATGCCACAACGAATGTTTGAAATACAAACTGAGCAGAGAAAAGTATCTTCTGTATAATTCAGTGTTCATATAGAAGTATTTGTTTCGAAAGAATTTTTTCTTTCGTACAATTCAATGTTTATATGGAAGTAGCTGTTTCAGGAGGACTTTCTTTCAGTTTGTGACTGAAAGTTACTCCTTTGGATGATCTACACATCCATGTATAGAGTTACTTCCTTCCTTTCTTTGGAAGACTCCCACATCCTTCTTTTTTTGTATCAAGATGGAGTAGTAGAAAGCCAAAAACTTTCTTTACCAAAAAAACAAACTAAGTAGTTGTTTATTTTTGATATCATATTAACAAAATTTCGAAGTAGATATAAGCCATTATCCGATCTAGTCTCCATTATCACAGACGATTTCATTACAGAAATAAAACAGATGGGTGTTTTAAAGGAATTGAACGATTTCCTAATTGATTTGCACAAAACAAATTCAAAAATAATAAAAGCTAACTTTAAAAACATAGGAAAGCCAAATAATTCCACTATAGTGAATGGAGTAGGTGTATATTATTATTGGCTGAAATTATACATTTTTTACAAATATTTGTGTATAATAGTCTAGTGATTCATCCACCTTAATAATCCGAATTCTCAGTAACAGGTTCATTTCTAATTCGATTCTCAAATTTTATTGAGAGCAAATTACATCTTATGTCGCTACACCGCAGACCGAGAAAATATTGAATGACGTGATATAATATCTACCTTTTACAAAATAAGCATAGAATACCACAATTTCGTTAGATATTGCAACGCTTTGGCGGCGTTGAAAATTTTTTATTTCACAGAAGAATGATTATTTAACCTAGTTTAATAAAGTAAAGTCACCGTGAAATGTCGTGGTGAAAATATCAGGCAACGACCTTTGGGAAATTTAGACATTTAAATTGTAATCCATTTTGGAGCATAAGTTTCTATATTGTACGGAGTGAGTCAAATTGGACACTTTCAAAAGGAAACTTCTGTTATCAAACAAGAGGACGAAAACTGTTGACTATGTCTGAGGGTGAAATTTTATGACAAACTCAATGGTGGAAACCACATATCGATATCTATCATCGATTCGGAGTCACAGCATATTCTACAGCATTCATGTCATTCATTATAATCTATTATAGGAATCTATTAATTTATAATCTATAATAGGAATGTTAGAAATCACACGTTAAAAGGTAAGACCACATTAATCCTTATCTCGCACAAATTTCGACTTCTGAGGGTTGTCATTCGTAGGGGTACGACAGCTGGTTAACGAAAAAACATATTTTAAACAGATTTTTATTATACAGTGCCTTCATTTCAAAACTTCCCATCCCTAGTACTTCATTTAGCAGGGAGAATTTGCCGTAGGCAAATAACACGTCAATTTAGATATCGAGGGGGAAGTTTAAAACCAGTGCCAGTGGTATTTTAGGTTTAACCCGCTTACCCCTAGCTACCCCCAGTTAATGATTTTAAATGGCACCCCCTATCTTGTAACACATCATTTTAAAGATCTTAAAAATTCTAACTCAACCCCGTTTAGAAAACTGAAATTGGTTGATCCGTTGTCGTTTAAAAAGGCATAAAAAAATTATAATAAAAAATAAAATAATAGCTATTGCTATATACTTTATTAGGTGTTAAAAATGTTTTTGTAGCTAAGCAAAAGTACAATTTATTCTCGAATTCCTGTCGGACTTTTGTGAATGTTTAGTTATTAATTTGTCTGTATGTGTCAGTAATCCTGTGTCTTAGATCCTGAATGTCCTGCGGGGGAGTTTGACTTCAAATAACCCCAGAGAATGAAATTATTCTCTGCAATCCATCTCTTACTGGTGAAATAATACAGTTGTGAACTGTAAGATCTGATTGATTGAAAAAAACTGATAGTTAGGTCTCGTCTCCTCAAATAACAATATATTCATTCAAGTTTCATCTAGATATTTGAGGTATAGCTGCCATTCTCAAATGAATTCAACTCAGAGAACAAACGAAATCAATTGCAAAGGTATCAACAACTTTGTGAGAGAAATTGTAATTCAAATCGTTATATTAGATAGAACCTTCATAATCAACAAGGAAATCAATATGCTTGCATAATAGACGCAACTTCATTCAATTAAGATCGTGTTATTAACGCAAGGCGAAAAAGTAATAAATATCTGGTGAGGAATGATACGTTCATTCACGCCCTCCATCGATAAAACATATGTGCAAGACCTTATGAGAGCAAGAAAAAAATGAAATATGCTTTTATAATTAGCGTGTCCGTGTAGTAATATCTCATATTACCATTGGATTTTGGGAATTCTCCTAATATAAATAACAAGAACTTGCCGCAAGAATTCATAATGCCGGTGTTCGGTTGAAGTAAACGATGGAGAAATTTTAAATTAACTGGTTCAGAAAACTCAATCAAGTTCATATAGTTAGTATTGGAAATTGAAAAACCAGAACTCATTATGACTGCCTTTTTTTAATTGAATTGATAAGAAAATATCACATGTGACATGTTGATTAAATTGATATATAGTTCAGAGAAATTGACAAAAAAACTGCAAGAATATTGCCATCGCTCATACAATGTGTTAGATGGACTGAAAAGTTCGTAGGCTGACACACAGATGGCGCTACTAGTATCAAATCCACAGTTAACACAACTTTCAAAGGGGACGTGTGAAAATTTCTCAGCTGTCGGTATTAGTTTGTGGTACAGGACATTTTTTTTGGTTTCACATATCCTTTTATTTACCTGTCAAATTTCTAATACTATCGTATCCTAATTTTTCAATAACTTTAAATAATTTTATTTTCAAATAAAAATTATTTTTAAGTATTATTCATTTGATTTTATAAGTTTATAAATTAATCACTCCTAAAAATATAACCCCTTCCATTCAAATAAGATTCCTCTTGCCTGGGATTAAATCAAATAGGTGAATGAATGTCATTACGATGTTATCGATGACATAAGCAGATCAAGCTTATTCCGTGACATTCAAAATCGTAATTCATGAATGAAGTGTGTGTATTTTCTATAATGTTATCCAATTTGGTACTGAAGAGCCTTANGATAGCATTTTTCTCACCAGTCAAATCTGTTTGTAGTATATTCTGCTGCCAGGTATTCGTCCGCGACAAACTACTTTTCATGTCAATCAACATAAATCCCCCATTGATAGAATTCGCTCGATATATAATAAATACGCAAATATCATTAGGTTTGGTATCTTCGAGATATCATATTCAAAACTCAAATCTAACCTAAGAGAGGTTATCAATTCCTGATTCTGCTGACGAGTGTGAACGTACCCCTATAGTTCGCTAGCCCTACTGCGTTTATATCCGCTCATTTGGTGTCTCTTTTAGTCTTTAAGTCTTTTTGTTGTTTCAAAACTGTAAGTGTAGATGAGAAGAAATAAATAACTAGGCTCTGCCTGTTTGTTTCGAAATAAATAAATAAATAATTGTAGATAAAATTCATTTATTATGTAAGGTTTATACAAAGTTCAAATCATGTCTTTTCTCGAAATACAATACAAAAGTAAAACCTGAATATATATTGAAATTTATCAGGAAAGCTTAAAGATGCAAACATTTTTAAGCATATCAATTAAACTTGGCGGAAAAAAAATTATTTTCTGCAACATGACTTTATTCTTTCAAGTGTTCAGATGACAGCAATTCATTTAAATTTTCAAATTCCTATTCAATACTAAAAAACAATATTTCATATGGTGTTCACTGTCTTCTGAAAAAGTAGACAATAGAAAGTCTATGTAACTATTCGTGTAGGGTAAGTCTTACGAATACATTCCACACATCTATTTTCCGTTTGCTGAAATCTGGGACTCCGAATCATAAATACTGCAGGCTATAAACGCCAAGAATAAATGGGAAAAACAAATGAGATTTTCCGCATACCTCAACAAAATATCGTTACTCACTAGGAGATTTCATGAAATATTTTATGGCGACATTCTGTAACATAATATCCCCGGTAACTTTATGAAGTTATTCGAAATATCTGAATTGAAATGAATGCTGATATTGAAATTGAACAGTGGATATCCCAATATATTTAATTGTTAGTGCATTGGCAGTTGATGGAAGTTTGTTTCCAATAAAAATTAAAAAATGAAAAGACGAGAAATACCTAATTATAAAAAAGGACTTACAAGGTAAAGGACAACAGAGAAAATCGTAGAGTTGTCAATATTTCAAAAAACATAACAGAAAAGGTGGTCAACAGGTAACAGAAAAAAAATATTACCAATAACAGAGCAAACTGATATGCAGGATTTTATTGAAGTAATTGACTTAACAATTATGACAAAATATACATTAAATGATTCCAATGAATCTCGACATTATTACCAATTACAAGATTTCCAAACTATGCAGGTATATATGCAAAAAAACATGTCGATGCTGGAATTACTACTGAACAAAATAGAGCTCACGGTTAGATATCAGGTATCAATAAATTATGGTTACGTTTTTCCCCGAGGGTTGACCAATAATTGACTACACTGAACAATCAAACTTAACTTTATTTTACTTTAAATACAATAAACACTTCAACTGAAACTTCAAACACAATATACGTCTTCGCGATCATATTGTTATGTTTTTCCCCGAGGGTTGACCAATAATTGACTACACTGAATAATCAAACTTAACTTTATTTTACTTTAAATACAATAAACACTTCAACTGAAACTTCAACTATTATATGAATGTCTATTGCCTTACTAGATCGCTTCGCGTACCCCACTGTAACTTCCACTTGACAGTCGATATGCTCGTGGCTCAACGATTATGGACATACATGATTGCTTACTTACATATATCGCCACGTTAAACAAGCGCCGAGCAGATGTGACGTAACACTGGTGACGCTTTTAGTAGCTGCCATAAGACTATGTGTTATTTTAACATTTTTTGAGGATTATTCTCGGACAGTATTACATTGTTTTTGTTTATTTTAATTAAATTTGTATTTAACTATACCAATTAGGTTTCTGAAACATTGAGTTTGTTATTGTGAAAGTCTTATTTTTTTGTGCTTTTGGACATTATTTAAACTGGTGTAACGAGTAGACGCCATATGAGACTCTGTTATTTTCTTCCGTTTTGATGTTTGTGTTTTGCCATTGTGGAACTTTTTTTTGTTTTTTGAACATTTAAATTAACATTTAAATTAAATTGAGGTAAAGGTAATATTCACATTTTTGTAAGTAATAGCAGTTATCTGTCATCTGAAATAAATAGGAGTTAATTGAAAATTTGAATAAAAATTCAAAATATAACCTGTACCATTCATACTTTGAAGCCATTCATTTTCCATTGAGTCACTCTATGAAGTGTTCTATGGAAGCAATTTCTTTCATTCCAAAATAAAAATTTGATAGATAATGCATCTAGTCCTGATAAAATATCCATCAGCATAACTGGAAAATGTGTCAAGTGGGATCTCAAGAATTGTTCAACAAAACAGCGCCATTCTTTTCTGTCGGAGAATCGATCATCTTATATAAAAAATGCAAATATCTACTGATGAATTAACTGGTTGCTATTAGTGATATCGAAAATTGCAGATAAATCTGTGAATTAATATTTTTTCATTATTTCAGATGCTTGATCATCTGAAACAATGGACAGTTTGGTTTATGCAAGCAAAAATTAACAGTTGTCCTCTTTCATGTCACCTATTTTTTTAAAGTTCGTTNACAATGCATTGGCCATATACTTTTTATAAATGGCAATTGAATAAATTATAATAACTAAAGTGAATTCGTGAAACTGACAGTCGGATTGCTGGAGACGCTAGACACCGACAGTAATAGAAAATTGCGGAGAACTCTAACAGCACAGAATTGAGTGAATAAAATCTTGATATTTCCAAAAATTATAATGAGAAAATAAATATTCCAAAAGGAACTATCGAAATATTCAATTTTACCAACTACCTACAGTAGGTTCAGGTAAATGCTTGCCGGAATTTTTTCCCCGGGTAATACCACGCTAGATATTGAATTATATCCGATAGTCATGTATGCAAGATACCTCATAGAGGTTAGTCTTGCAGATGTTTCTCGTTCATCTAGCGGCAGGATCATGCTGAAATTATTCAAATATATCACCTACAGACCGGTTTCGAAGTACAGGGTGTTTTATTAAGCGATTCCTTTATAACAAATTATGTGTGAGATATCATCGAAAATTTTTATTTGTTTGAAAGACCTATTATCATTACGTGTGGAATATGACATTGCTCAAATGTCCGCCACGGCTTCTCTGGATGGAGCACTTTCAAAAGGTCCAATATTCCATGACATTCCATGACAAGTGTTATATTGGCTTTGGGGACCGCTGTGGGTTCTGGCGTATTTGCATACACCTGCGACTTGAATAAACCCCACAAAAGAGTCTAACGAAATCAGATCGCACGATCTCAAATTGCTCGGGCAGAATATCCAAGTGGCATGAACTGTGTGGCACCTAGCGCCGTCCTGTTGAACCCACATATTGTTGGTCTCTAGATCATCCAATTCAAACCAAAAGAAATTTATAATCATCGACCTATAGTGCTCGTCGTTCACACTGATGGTCTGGCCAATGTCGTTCTAAAAGAAATATGGACCGATGAGGCCGCCGCGAACATTGCATTGGACGCTGTTGTTCACGTACCCGTTCATCCAGAAATAGGCCTCATCGATGAAAATTCTGGTTAGTTGTCAACTGCTCCAGAGTCCAGTCAGCGAACATATCGTATTCCATGGTGATTTGGCAAAACAGACTAAATAAATGACAACTGATTTGACCGATGTAGTTTCAACAAGATGGCCGTTATCAATTGTCAAAGTTCGGAAGTCCCTGTTGGAAGACCCTTTATTACCTCTTATCAGTGCAGAAAAAATGCGACCCAGACAGCAAAGGATTTTAGTAGGCTTACCGAATTTATAATCCGGTCAATCTAGACATTGGAAGGTACATAAATTTATAACAAGCTGCAAACGCGTGTAATTGTTCAAAACATAGTTGAAAATAAGATTTTAAAATTCCGAATGATGGCAAAAATTTTACTTACTTCAAATGTTTCGAGTTGCTCAAGAAAAAAACCGTATCGGAGTAGAGAGTTGATAAACTTAACGTAGTGTGGAAGGTGTCATTAAGATAAAAATATTTAGTTATTATTCAAGACGATCCCATGGGTTCGGCTACCTATCGGGCGCATCCCCAGGTGGCGGATAGGGGAACGGCCAGGGGACTAGGGGCACTGTCCGGGAAGCCAATGTGGCCTTACGGACGAGGTCGCCGGACTCCTGGTCAGTGGCAGGAATAAGTAGGGTGAGGGATACTAAAACTCCCCAAAAACCTTTGCGAAACATGCCACCGTGGACAAGCCTACCCAAGCTAAGATAAGGAATCGTGTCGAAAACTGAATGGCCGAAGGGTAATATGCGGTTACAAACGATCCCCTTGGGGAACTGAGCGAAACCTAATTGTAATCGGCCTACCTCTGGTAATGCAGGGCTCTGCCAGAGGTGACCCTTCCCTTGCTACTCGTGGGAATACACATGAATGAAACAAACACAAAAACAGAAACAACAAAAACAAAAACCAATCCCGAGGCTGGACAGAAATGCTCCCCTCAATCTTAGGTGGTGGCTGGTGATGAACAGAAATATCCACCCCAATCTGCCGCTTGGAATGAGGCTGGAATTGGCAGATCACCTCGTGATAATACAATGGCCAAGGCGTAAGCGTATTTGCGGCGCCGATGCCAAAAGGAGAAAGAGTGCGAAGGAGGCAGGAGTGGCAGCAACTATAAGTGCACCTTCCTCCTCCCCCACTCCACCTCCAACAGCAAGGGCACTTCCTGCAGCGGGCGCCAAGAGCTCCGCCTTGAATAAAGACAAGGAACCGGCTGCCCCTGCAGGAAAGCTACCTCACTTGTGCACCTATACGGAGGGAACGCCAAGAAGGTAGAAGAAGCCGCGCAACGACAGTATTGTCGCTGCACCTTCCAAAACCTTCGCGGAGGCCACCGTGAGGCACCTCAAGGTTGCCAAAGAGAGTGTGTGCTCGGCGAGTCTTGGCCTACACCTGCCAATATAAAGGAGATGTCTCCTAGTGACCTATCCATCCTCCTGGAAAGGACAGGATGGACGATGGTCTAGGAGGACAACTCCTAGGGAGGATGTACAATGGGTCACATGTGGCCTAAGTGCTGTGGGTCTACACTCACCCTCCCTACTCTACAGATACATATATACAAGACGATAAAGAAATACTTTGTTGGCGCATGAAAGGTGTTTTTCATAGTTGCCGTTTTGAAAAACAATTCATAAATAAATGGCCAACTCTTGTGGGATTCCACTCAACAGTTTACAAAACAGTCATCCTAACTAAATTTACCTGCTTTTAGGTATCAACTTAGGTATAAAAATTAACTTTATAAAAGAAGTTTCACAAAAACTTTCAATTACATTTAATAAATAATTTCCACATTAGAAACAAGATTTTAATAAGAGAGGCGGAATTCAATTCTATTAAGTCAACTAGGAAATTTTGAGAATTCAGCAATACGATAGTTTCAAAACTTTCCTTTTTGAATGTGAAACGTCATATTCGTGGTTGAATTCATACCCCTCTGCCAGAAGACTCTTTGCACTTGTGGAATCGGTCTTCATCTTTGAAAAACTACTCCTATGCTCTTTCATTCTTTGGAAAAAGTTCTCCTCGTACGGCTAATATGAAGTTTTGAGAAAGAACCATAAGCCAATCTGTCACCTAGGTTCACCAATGTATGATCAATGCCACTTTGATGAACTCCCAAGTTTCATCGCTTGTTCTTATAAAAAACTCGGACTTGGCTAAAAAAATATATCATAATTAAACTAATTTATTAACAACAATAAAAACAAAACTTCAGCGTTGCATACAAGCAGAACTAACAATACTCCAACAGAAAGATGTCATTGAGAAAGGCCTGCTCCATGGTCTTGCTCCATGGGTTTGTGGTAGTCATAAAACAAAGTAATCGTTACATGGGTTCACCAAAGTATGTCAATGCCACTTTGATGAACTCACCAGTTACATCGCTTGTTCTTATAAAAAACTCGGACTTGGCTAAAAGAATATATCATAATTAAACTAATTTATTAACAACAATAAAAACTGAACTTCAGCGTTGCATACAAGCAGGACTAACAATACTCCAACAGAAAGATGTCATTGAGAAAGGATTGCTCCATGGGTTTGTGGTATAGTCATAAAACAAAGTAATCGTTACATTATTAGCATTTCCATAGACAATGGAAATCTTTGTGAAACTAGTCTACAGAATGAGAATCGCCGATTCTTGTTGTTTTCTGGGGTTTTAAATATGTTTTGTCTGGTTTAAAAATCTGATTTTTCGTTAATCAGCTGTCGCCTCCATACGAACGACAACTTTCAGAAGTTGAGAAACTTGTGCGAGCTAAGGAGTAACGAAGTCTTTTCACGTGTGACTCCTAACACGGTTGCAGAATCATTCCCGCTTCAACCAGATAAATTCTCTCAAGAAAAATATCTGGTCGAGCCAGGAATCGAACCCACGATCTTCCGATCGTGAGTCGGGCGCACTACCACCGCGGCCAATTTCACAACGTTTCACAATCTGAAAAATAAACAAACCTAAACTCTGTCCATCGAAGCAAAGGAGTGAAACATATGGGGTTTCTTGAGAGTATCATAAGGCGATTCTTACCTGAAGGGTGATTCAAACCATAGTTGGCATGAAGAAGTTGTTGATTTATCAATACAATTTTTGGACCAATTGTGGCCTACCTTTACCCACGTTTCATCCAGGTAATGGATTTTTCCATTCCCTCTTCTGTAGGCTCTTATTTTTATTAAATATTGTCGTCTACACGATACTATTTCTGGTTCCACGAGCAACAAACTATTTCTCTCCATTTTTTTTTATTTAATTTTTTTTCTAATAATTTGTGAAGTGTCAACCTTTTGAAATGTGGTAGATTGGAATCATCGTTTACAACTTTCAGAACTGTATCTATTGTTGGTATTTCGTTTCGAAAATTAAATGATGTGCGTTTAAATCAAAATCGTCTACCTTGTCAATAATTTTTTTTTCGAGGGGAATATGGATTTGGAGCCGAAAAAGAATGCTTTGGTTTATATTATCTCATAGCTCCATAGACACTTGAAGGAGACACTCCAGCAATATTTCCTACTTTTCTCCCGATTTCATCAACGAACAATAAATGATTTGTTTCAATTTAATTTTTGTAAATGTTCATAATTAATTTTTTTTCATTAATATTAAGCTGCAGTTTTTCTGGTCTTTTTTTAGGTGTAGTGTAGGGACACAAATTAGCAGTTTCTTCCGCCGTATCAGTACTTGACATTTTAAACATTTGAAAGTTTAAAATACCGTATATGTACACAGCACAGCCGTTAGAAAGTAACTGACCACTCCGAGACTGTAAAAATGAATTTCGCCAGCCGATTGCAGTTAAATCTGATTGGTCAGCGTAAGGGGGCTTGTTTATTTTTCCCAATAGATGGAAATATGCGTGGTGATCATGCTTTGATCACAAACCTGTCGTTGTTTGGGTTGCTTTGCAAATAATCAATAGAAAGCATTGAATGTACATTCACTTACATTTCTTTTGATGGTTAAGTTTGTCAAAGGGATATACCTGTTTCCGATTGTGGCGTTTTTCACCAGTGCATTTTGTGTTTTGACAACAAACTTCTTTTATGAATTTAAGTTAAATCTTCTGGATTTATCTGGTGTGTGAACTCTATAGATGACATTTATTTTTGTAAAATGATCTGGAGTTTATTCCACACCATTTTCCAAATTGAATAAAATTCAAAAAGAGAAATTCTCAGGGGAATCACGTGGACTATTTACCTTGAAACTACTTATAGGAGAGAATCAAGCTCCCTAATATTCCGTCGATGTTACAGACTATAATTTCGAAGATTTTGGTCATGTTTTGGTCTTTTCTGAATAGACCTTCACCCTCACTGACTACTCAAATGCAAAGTTCAACATATGAGTTAAAACCATGAGTTGAAATGGTTTCAACCAACTGTAGTAAACGAAAACTACCAGAAAAAATATGTAAGGACTGAGGATTAACGTAATCTTACCTTTCAAATACTCATTTTCAACAAGGATCAGAGGTTTTCATCAAGACATATTTTTTTCTTCGTGGCTAAAATGTCCATTTGCAGTTGATTTTGAATACAAAGATAAGACAAGTGTGTTATCGTCAGCAAAGCGAAGTGTTTTTTATCTGGTATTTTCTAATAGATCGTTTATAAACAACAGAAAAGGGGTTAGGACCCTCTGGAACTTCTACGTTGATGGTAAAGGTATCTTATAAGGAATTACTTCTGTGATATTCGATACGCTTCACAAAATAAGTTTTCCTAGATATTTTGTTTTCATCACCATTCGTCACATCCTGCGTAACATTCAATAGCTCAGCTGAAAGCTATTAAACTTGTGTCACTTCAACCAATAAAGGCTCAAATTGTTAAAACATTTGAGAATTAGTACCGCACACCGTAAAAATTGATTTCTCTAAAAATATTTATGATCGAAGTTCCATTTAAATACTGTTTTAGTGCGTTACTCAACAGCACATAAAATACATTTTCAAATATATTTTTCTCCATTTATTGTTGATGAAAAATTCATAAGTGTTGGTCGTAAACGGTGAAATATTTGTGGATTGTCGGTTTTTAATTTTTCATTGCGAGATTTTATTGGAAACATAAAAAGCGATCGAACCATCACAAATTGAATTTTATGACAAGAAAGGCATGGGACCGCTCTGAAATAGTATAGCGATGAGTCTCGTATCAAAGAAATCCCATGTGATTGATGGTCAGATCGAATGAATGCCAAGGCATACCGTTGTATGGCCCGATGTATTATTTATCTTCATCGGGTGATTCAGTTTGCTATTCGCTGATCGCATATTTGAATTCAAAATTTATTTGAATATACAGTTCTACTTTCAAAGAAAACAAAAGCAGGGCTAATAGGCTGTAGTTGAATGGAACTTAAAGTACCAAAGGTTTTGGCTACTACTGCGGCAGACATCATCAGTGGTATATGCGTTGACTGTGCGATGGGGGGCTGATTTATTTAGCTACGGATGTTTTTCACGAGCGTCGCGATTTAAACCGCTAGTTCGTTGAAAACTCAGGTAAGATATATCGTGGGTTAGCCATGATACTAGAATTACTCTCAGCTGTTTTTGTCATGAACATTTTCCAGGAGGTTCCTCAAAACCCAAACACTGAACAATTAAATTGTGCGTCCGAACTATCTTAAATCAAGGACATGACAAAACATGCGTATGCTCTGAGAAGTGAGTTGTAGACGGAAGTCTATAGCTGCAATATTGCTCCTCCCACAGAGCCTCTCTCTTTCCCTCCTAACCCCATCTTTCCCCTTACAGGAAAGGAACAAATGTATTTTGTGTATATGTATATATTGTTTTCGACTCTGCAATATCTACAGCATAATAGGCACAATAAACATTTCGATTTTTGATTTGTGACTGTGCAAGAACGAAACGTTTATCTCGAAGTCAACGTTCATACCACTGATGATGTCTGCCGCAGTAACCGACGAAACGTTTGGTACTTAAAGTTCCATTCGACGATGGTCTACTAGTCTGGATTTTTTCTTTAATATTGATTCAGGCCGTGAAAGCAAATGTTCTAATACAA
>NW_019290775.1:0-27240 GCF_000500325.1 Leptinotarsa decemlineata
CCATCCAGATCATAGGAATACTAAAGTCTAATCCAGAACGTTCTCCTTTTTTCCACAACCGCAAAGACTCAACGCAAGACTTACAAACTTTATTATGAACCCATGATTTATCTAATTTGTCCATTTCAAAACCGAAATATTCAGAATAAGTTTCCTTAAAAATGTCTGTGATATTTCTTTTTTGTTTTTTTGATATATAGATACCACAAATATAACAGAATAAATCACTACTATATTTGCACTTCCTTCGTGACAAACTCATGTTTGAAAAGACAAGATGAAAATATATTAGAACGGACACTCAACAATTGAAACAAAATAATAACATATAACAACTTATGCAGATTTCCGTGTTAGTACTTCAATATTATCAAATAACTGAGTTCTCAGCTGTTTTGCAGAGCAAGGAACCCGAGAAGTGGGGTTCACGTGATGTTTGTACGCGCAAAGAAGTTGCGCAGAAGCCTAATAATGACTGAGAAAAATTTTTTTTTTTTACTAAGAAGCCGATTATCATTAAAAATACAAGATACGTAAAAATCATAAAAAATAGAGTACATTCAGTACTTTCATAAATATATTCGTGATTTAGGTAATCGAAAACATAAAAATTTGCAAAAATATCCAGGGCATCACAAAAAAAAATTGTAGAGCTGTGTTATTGAATAACGAAATCAATTAGCTCCCTAACTATATTATTGAAGGGGAGCTGTTGGAAGGTAGGTTGCACTATATCGTTCACTTCAACTATATCAAAAAAATAATGAGAAGAGATATTGCCAAATATTTCCTAGCAATTAGGGCAGGTAAAACTGAAATTCTCATAATTTTGGAATTATATGAGCCTGCAGCTGTCGCCTTCTTCAATCTGTATGCTCAACTGTACTATTTTGTTGAAGTGTCAACTCTGAATTACTCCTAACAACGTTTTTAATTTTCAATTCTTGAAAACAACGCAACCGTAGAAAAAGTACAGTGTACAATGCGTAAAAAAATGACATATTCCCCAGTCATTTCGCTCGTGAGGATTATGTCGTTTTCTCACTTGTTGTATAATATACTCATTTTTTATGAATTTCGAGAAAAGCGTCATTCATGTGATTTTTGGTTGGTCATAACTCAATAACTTGAAAGCCAATCACAGTTGAGCAAATTCAGAACATTAACTGAACAGGGAAACATATAAGAAGATATTAACATTGATGCCATTCAACAATTTCTAAGCGATGCTCATGAGACGGTTCTTTGGTCTGAATTTAGCAATTTTTTGACGAACTACTACATGCTACATATCTACATTAAGTTGGTTCTTAGTTTCCATAAAGAATATTTTCAACACCATATCGTTCAATCAATCACCAAAAATATTCCGCTTTGGCTTCACTAGCATTTCATTCCGTCCCACTGGCAAATATGAAAGGGCACATGCACATGAACAAACGGAACGAATTCACCATCAAAAATGCTCACGCCGAAGTTAAATCAAATTTCGGTTTAATTTTCCTGGTCATGAATGAAAATATAACAAGATTAAAAAACATCTGCTCCAAAGTACTGTAATGACCTGAACACCGTATACAGTGAATGGAATATCAGGACCGGCTCTAGTTAGCAATGCCACTCTCATTATTGTTTTTGTTGAAACAAATTGGTGATTCCTGAATGATGTGTTATGGATAGATTATATAATCAGTTCAAAATTGTTAACACATATGAGTAGGTGTATCGGGTAATGGAAAAATATTAGGCTTTACAAATTGAAACAAAATTTGAAACTTAAAAAAAAATTCATACAAAGTTCGAAAAAGACTGTTCAANTCAATGACGCTCGAGTAAATCCCCATTTTGCATCGTGGGCTCCCTGCTATTACTTGTTTGAAATAATTGCCATAAGTTTTCAAAAAAAATTATAATTTCATAATCCTCTCCTCAAATCCGCTAATAATTAGGACCTCCTTTTCCGAAGTGATTCTTGACAATTGCTACTTAAACATATTTTGGAAGGTACAGTGATTGGAATCTGAAAATTTGGAAAATATATTCATCTGATTCGGTGTTTATCTACTCAGTCGTCGCAAAACGCCGCCCTTTCATGAGTCTTTTCAATTTCGGAAACAGAATTGTTTTTCCATAATACCGCAGGTTATCTTCGTATTTTCTTTCATGAAAAACATTAAATTTGGGTTTCTTCCAGAATTTGAAAAAAGTTTGTGTGAGTTAACCCCAAATACTGCATTGTTTTTTTGCCACTTCCCAAAAACACTTCCATTGTTAACGTTCAATGGATGAGAACCATCTAAAAACAAGGTATTTCTCCGTTTGTATTGGATCAACGTGAATCTCTTTTCATTTCGATAATCTACGTTTTCACCAAGTCAAAATGGTACTTTTTGACTTATTCGCGAAAAACCATCTGCAAACATGTGGTTATCCACTCCCAAATAAGTTGAAGAACATTGACTTTTAGAAGTCAATAATATCAACACTACGTAACATGGTCGTACATTCGAATAACTGGAGTTCTAAAAATATATTAACATACAGCTTGTCAAATGTAGAAAGAGTTCTGTTAATTTCGATATGGTCCAGCAAACGCGTAGGAATTCTCTAGTCTCTTGTAGATTTAACAACCTCTGCTGAGAATCAGTCTGTTCGTTACACGTTACACAAAATCTGATCGCAAGAGAAATTAGTACCTGAAAATTTTGGTAATTTACCCATAACAGTGTTGTTATAATGTGCGGTAATGAGTTATTTGTAGAAGTTACCTTCCTACATGTAGTCTTCTTACAGGTTGAGTACTGCTCATTTTTTTCGGAATTGGCTCTTCCAATATTTCGGAGTATGTTTGAATCAATTTCAGGTAGAGTATATCATCTAAACATATTTCAGTAAATGTCGAATACTTGTACCACCTCACCTATTCACAAAGTTGTAGCTGTTGATTTCAAGCAACTTGTTCACCGTAGATTATTTTGTGAATGTTTCAAAGTCAATGAACTTACATTAAATCTCTATTACATTCACTAGAATATTTGGCGAAGGCGACAAGTTCATTTCAATGTAAAATCAATATAAGTATAAAGTCTTTAGCCATGTCTGTCTGTTTGTCGGAATGCCATATACCCAAAAACAACTGAGAGTATGTTCAAGCGGTTCTCATCAACGAACAGAGTGATTCAAGAAAAAGAAAAATACTTTAAACGGCCTGACAAACTTGTATTTTTGATTGATGTTGTTTTTAGGTAGATGGGTTCCTACTCACCTACTAAACACCTCTTGCCTGGAGTGTTTCACAACTTTCCAAAATATTCCAGTTTATTCCACTCTCAACGAACTAATTAACAGTTACATTAAATGAACAAACATCCGGAAATACGCTCTCTGTTCAAAGATGAGGTGAATTTTCATTTGTCTGTTTCAAAGTAGTCGCCCTCAGATATAATACATCTGTGCCAGCGTTTTTTCCAAACTTTGGAGCAGTTCTGATTCGCCCTTTTTGATATATACCTGAGCTCTCTTAGCGATTCGGTTTTTTATCTCCACAATCATCGCAAAATGTCGCTCTTCTTTGGGTCTTCCCAATCTTGGAAACAGAAAAAAGTCACAAGGGGCCAAATCTGGTGAATACGGTGGCTGATGCATAATCACAGCAAAAGGCAGTCCTATCATAGATCTCTTCAATCTAGAAAGGTGGAAAATCTAGTGAGTAATGTGGCTGATGGTTGTGGTGTTGGTTTCGACCAAGAAATTACGAACAAGCTATAGTAGTGAATTTGGTGACTTCTTCTTAGACATAGACATCAACTAATCGTTCTCTTTGGAACAATGAATGTTCACATAAGAACTTTGGTATCTTCTAGAATCTGCTGAACTGACATCCGTACCTATTCTCGACATAGTTCATGATACAATATCAAATTTTGAATCGTTTCATCATTTACGAGTAGTGCAAAAAATAATACACATTATCGACGTTCGGTTTGTGACTTATTGAAAGAAGATTCATGTGAAATATTATTAGAGTATTTTTTTCAATCTGCCGCAATTGAAATAATTGATTGAATATACCGAATTTGCCTTATAAATCTCATGACATTGACGAGACAAGTGTGCTGTCATCAGCAAAGCAATATATTGAATTCTTCCAATAAGTCGTTGATATACATTAAAACAAGGATTGGAGACAATATGGATCCTTGGGGAACACCAGCGTTCTATATTTCCTAAATTCTATATTTCTTACATTCTATATTTCTACCAAATAAATAGGTTATTAATCGAACAAGTTGAATATTTTGAATTAATCCTGATTAAAAATAACCTCGTAGTTGCCTAATCTCACTTAGTTGTTGCTCCGATCCGGTCCTGCGTCACGCCATTACATAAGTGTTTGCCTATGATAAAACTGATGAGAAGATGAAGCGGTTCATATTCCGGGAATCATTTTAGTACTGGCCGCTTGGGTGTAAAACTAATCTAGTTATTATGACCTTTGGAGCGAATTGAACCTTTTGCGCGACGGGACTTTCCATTTTCGTTCCTATGATATGTTTATATGTATCATCCGCTCACTGCGGATAATGCGACTCTATAGAGGAGTTACGGAGTATTTGAAATTTGTAGCTCGAATTGAAACGAATTTTGTGTCTCATTCTCAAATTGATGAGACATTCATAATAGAACAATGCGAGAGAAAATACCTAACGTAAACCCTGATCTTCACTGTGTTCACCAAATATCCAATATTCAAAATATCAAGCAAAATCGTTCACCAAACAGGATAGTTTTGAGTTACGAGAGGTAGTGAACAAGTGAAAAAAGTAGATAGTTTTGAAGTGTGATCGAAGTGAAGTGTAGTGATTCCAATAGTGTTGGTGAACAATGCGAAACAGATATACCAGTGATGAATTTGAATATTGAAACACAGACAGTATGTTTCAATGTATATAAAAATCTACATCTCAAGTTTGGTCTCGAGGAAAACAAACTATTACAAGCAACATCAGATTTGACTAAAATTATTTTCGCAACTGTACGTAAAATAGTCAAAAACAAACCTTAAGAACGCAATACGCGATGTGATACGGGATTACCAAAACATTTAGATGTTCATCTAATAATATCATAGAAAAAACAATATACGACAGTTACAAGAGCTGTGACAACTGATGTTACAACTTCTGTGACAAAACCCTTCAGAATTGGATAAAGAAACTAGGATTTAGATTTAAAATAATAAACAAACGTCAATAACTTATGGAAAGCAGAAGAATAGTGGAGTTGCTTGATAAATACTTAGAACAAATAACTAAATATAGACAAGAACAACGGCAAATATTCTATTTGGACGAAACTTGGTATGACACTCACGACACAGTTACGAAAGGGTAGACTGATGGTTCGAGAATGTGTACGCCTAACATGACTGCAAACAAAGGATCGCGACCAATCATTGTGCATTGTGGAGAAAGTAAATTATGGGGGTTTCGAATTCTTTGAAATCATGTGGAAAAAATANGAGCTAAAAATTAGTATATGGGTGAAAAATGAAAGAACCATAATCTTTTCTCTTTACCGATTTTCGAAATTTCGAGCAATAACTACTTTTCTGAACATTTTTGGGAAAAAATGTCAAATTGGATAGGGAAGAAAAATCACTTGATCGGTCATATGCATGTCATTTGGCATCATTTTCAAAGCACAACCTAATGGAGATATCAAAAGTTGCTTGAAGAGATGAACAAAAAAAATCTCATTTGATGCGGACTTTATGTGTGACACTGTATATCCAAATTCATTCAACGTGTTCAGATAATCAACCGTACGGTTGTTATCGGCATTCAGCAAATCGATATTGATGTCGCCCAAAAATAGGGATAAGTCCATATTATAATGGTGGTTCTCGAAAAAGGTAAATAGATTTGTATACCTTGGATAAAACAAGAAATATACTTATACTCCTCAAATGTAACAATTCTGTGGGTCGGGAAGTTTTCGGTAGTGGTAACACTGTTTCCAACTTAGTGGAAAATATTAATGTGTAATGCATTCATTGAATATATGTTTGAATGTGGTACAATATGAGGTCAACAGAGAAAAATTAGTTACGAGTATATTCAAATTGTCATATCCGTTAGCCTTTGATTTTATTTTGTGTTTAGGCTTGTCCTTTTTTCTAACAATGCATTTTTTGTTCAATCTAGCACCTCTGATGAGGGATTCCATTAGAAATGCTTCGTTTTTTTATCTGGTTCCAACTATTTATTGGTTGCGGTGCAGTTATTTAAGAACAATGTTGTTTGTAGTTTTACTTTGCAACTGACTGCCTTCGATTTCTCTTGTGTGTGAAATTTATTTCCATGCGCAATAAACGTTATTATTATCATTAATAGAATCTAATTTTATTTTCATATCTACCTGACCACAAGATTATCCTAGAGCAGTAACAATACTGAGCATGTATTTTTTTATCTCTCATGTAGTGCTACATTATAATGAATGAGTCTGTCACACACTACTTTGGGAAACGCGACCCGAATTTCTAGTTATCCTTTTGTGTCGTAATTTTGTGTGATCTCCGCACGGTATGCAAAGCACATTTGTCATTCGATAGCAGCTTTGTATGTGGAAAACGAGATAGGTTTGTTTGATCGATGAAGAAGAAGTTTCCATTGTTTACAAAAGCTCGCTGGAATATTTATTACATTATCATGTATGGCAAAAGGCGGATACATTTACTTTGCCATGTTTGTACTCCAACAAGGGGACATATGAATCGACGTTTATATTATTGGAAATTGAAAAGTTAGAGTTGAGAAGAGAGAATTGTGGGTGAGATGAAGGATTTGTTTGTCTGTGTAAAAATATAGTTTTTCTACGGATGCTATACAATGTGCCACTTCTCTCATCGCTTTCATACGTTCCAAATGAGAGATTTCTTACGCAGTGAGAAATATTCGCCATTAAAGTGAGAAATAATTTCTCACTTCCCAAGTCAGTCATGAATTGTTACATGTCAGATTGATATGACACGTTCTCCATGTTGACAACGCTTCCTTGACCATTCGCGTGCAATATCCACGTAGCCCATTGTCGGCGTTTCTATAACAACAAAACTGAAGCATTGCATAATTATTGCTGTCAACTTACCCAACGATAATTGTTTTATTGTTGATTGTTATAGTTCACAGTTCACATTTATTGAATCTTGAATATAATGGAATACGGAGAGTTAGAGTTGGAAAATACCCGTCCAGAAATTGTTCAGAAAGTAATAGATGTTTGCAATAATATGCTACCAAGCACATCAGGAGAAAAATATGAAATCGCTTACAGAAACTTTATGGACTGGAAAATGAAAACCAAGGTAAATTTTTGTTCCGAAAATACCTTATTAGTTCATTTTGAAGAGTTGTCAAGAAGATTGAAATCATCAACATTATATGGTATCAGTACTCGATGCTGAGAAGTATCTTAATTATTAAAAACTGTGTTTATATATCATAATACGTAAAACTACGTGCATTTTTAAAATGCANAATTCTAGATGTTGTTCCAATATAATTCAAGTTACAATTATTACAAGGAATGTTATAAATCACATTTGACTTTTTTGTTGTATCAGTTTTATCTTTCAATTTAGTATTCAAATTCTTTATAGTTTTAATATTTTTTTGGCATATTTTGATATTTTGTTCATTATGAAAAAGTTTTATGATATTTGAAGATAAATTTCCAAGGTTAGGTATAGATTTATAAGAAATATTGATAGGTGAACTATCATTACATACATTTCTGTTAATTACATCAGAATTTGTATTACTGCCAGTATTGAAAATTATTTTATTAAGAAGTTTTCTGGGATAAGAATTATCGATCCTATAAATCTATATATACAATGCGTGTACAATGCGTAAGAAAATTACATATTTCTCACTCACTTCGCTCGTGAGGAATATGTCGTTTTCTCACTTGTTGTATAATATACTCATTTTTTATGAGTTTCGAGAAAAGCGTCATTCATGTGATTTTTGATTGGTCATAACTCAATACCTTGAAAACCAATCACAGTTGAGCAAATTCATAGCTTTATGTAGCATGTAGTAGTTCGTGAAAAAATTGCTAAATTCAGACCAAAGAACCGTCTCATGAGCATTGTTGAATGGCATCAATGTTAATATCTTCTTATATGTTTCCCTGTTCAGTTAATGTTCTACATTAAGTTGGTTCTTAGTTTCCATAAAGAATATTTTCATCACCATATCGTTCAATCAATCACCAAAAATATTCGGCTTTGTCTTCACTGGCATTTTATTCCATCCCACTGGCAAATATGAAAGGGCAGATGCATATGAACAAACGGAACGAATTCACCATCGAAAATGCTCACGCCGAAGTTAAATCAAATTTCGGTTTAATTTTCCTGGTCATGAATGAAAATATAACAAGATTAAAAAACATCTGCTCCAAAGTACTGTAATGACCTGAACACCGTATACAGTGAATGGAATATCAGGACCGCCTCTAGTTAGCAATGCCACTCTCCATATTATTTTTGTTGAAACAAATTGGTGATTCCTGAATGATGTGTTATAAGTAGTTGTTTACAGCTGATTCTCGGCCTCCCCCCACCACTATGACGTATTAATTGCTTTTTTTATTGGTTGTTGTTTGGTGAAGTTTTTTTGTTGTGCAGTGAAGTCAAGGCGTTGTGACCTTGAAGTGTCTGGTGCATGGATCGTTCAGATTTTTTTTTCATATGANTAAACGGCCTGACAAACTTGTATTTTTGATTGATGTTGTTTTTAGGTAGATGGGTTCCTACTCACCTACGAAACACCTCTTGCCTGGGGTGTTTCACAACTTTCCAAAATATTCCAGTTTATTCCACTCTCAACGAACTAATTAACAGTTACATTTAATGAACAAACATCCGGAAATACGCTCTCTGTTCAAAGATGAGGTGAATTTTCATTTGTCTGTTTCAAAGTAGTCGCCCTCAGATATAATACATCTGTGCCAGCGTTTTTTCCAAACTTTGGAGCAGTTCTGATTCGCCCTTTTTGATATATACCTGAGCTCTCTTAGCGATTCGGTTTTTTATCTCCACAATCATCGCAAAATGTCGCTCTTCTTTGGGTCTTCCCAATCTTGGAAACAGAAAAAAGTCACAAGGGGCCAAATCTGGTGAATACGGTGGCTGATGCATAATCACAGCAAAAGGCAGTCCTATCATAGATCTCTTCAATCTAGAAAGGTGGAAAATCTAGTGAGTAATGTGGCTGATGGTTGTGGTGTTGGTTTCGACCAAGAAATTACGAACAAGCTATAGTAGTGAATTTGGTGACTTCTTCTTAGACATAGATATCAACTAATCGTTCTCTTTGGAACAATGAATGTTCACATAAGAACTTTGGTATCTTCTAGAATCTGCTGAACTGACATCCGTACCTATATATTAAATTTTGAATCATTTACGAGTAGTGCAAAAAATAATACACATTATCGACGTTCGGTTTGTGACTTATTGAAAGAAGATCCATGTAAAATATTATTTGAGTATTTTTTTCAATCTGCCGCAATAAAATGAGTTGAGGAACTGACCTACTGTAATAATTGATTGAATATACCGAATTTTCCTCATACATTCTTGACAAATCATTTCAAATAAATTAATGTAACAAAAAGCATCTCGACATCTATAATCGGTACCTGAAAATCCATTTTTAACTAACATGGAACATCCGGAATGAACACAAATGTAAATGAAAACAATCACAAAACTTGAAAGTTATTGTTTGTGAAATACGGAAGTTTTCTTTTTCAAGGAAAAAACACAAGTACTACAAGAAAATCCTCAAGGCACTCTCAGAGCAGTGCCTGTGCGAAAGTAGCGATTCACATTGGATTTGAATCGCTGGAGATTGAATCCATTTAGGAAAACTCTCTCGGGAAGTTTATTCCACATAAATATAGTTTTCCAGATGAAAGAGTTCTTGAACAGTGAAGTTAGAAGTGTACTGAGTTGAACCTCAAAACGATGAGCAGCAACAGTCCGTGGCGTATTTCTGATATATGCCTCTCCTTATGGAATCAAATGTGCCAAGTCACTTGAATACTTCCCGTGACAGTATTGAGTGACAGAAGAGAGACAAATCTCCTACTCTTCTTCGATGTTCCAGGCTATCAAGTTTGCACGGGATGTTCGCGTTTCCAAACAGGTGAATGGTTTTTTTCTGGATAAAATCGAGCAACTTCAGGGTATGTTTGGGGGCAGAGCTCCATATATGACAACCATATTCCAAAGAAGGTCTGATATGATCTTTATAAAGCATCAAAAGTTGCTGAGGTGTGTACAGTTTTCTGGTTCGGAACAGTGTTTAAAGCTTTTGAAAAGCAGCCTTCACAATTTCAGCGACATGATTGTGCCAAGACATATTGGTGTCCATTTTGAACCCCAACAAACTTTTCGAAGCAAAAGGCAGAATTGTCTAACTGATATCATTATATCCGGTTCAGAGATATTTATCGAAATCACTTCTAGATCTTCATCGAAATATGCAACCTCCTGCTGCCGGTAGATGTGCCTCCGTAGCAGATGTCATGAAATCGAAATGGATTGACGAGACAAGTGTGCTGTCATCAGCAAAGCAATATATTGAATTCTTCCAATAAGTCGTTGATATACATTAAAACAAGGATTGGAGACTATATGAATCCCTGCGGAACACCAGCGTTGATGGTGAAAATATTCGAGAGATATCTATCGACGGTCGCTTCCCGGGAACGTTCTTCCAGGAAGCTGAAGATCCATACAGAAAAATATTCCAACAATCCATAGCATTGAAGTTTGACCAGCAAACCTTCATGCTACACACGGTCAAAGGCCTTAGAAATATCAAGCGCAGCAGCTCTTGATTCTCCATGTTTCTCGATTGCGTTATTCCGAATATGGATGACATACGATATAAAGTCGCTTGTTGATCGTTGTTTCTGAAAGCCATATTAACGATCGCTCAAGATGTTGAAGCCTTCCAAATGTTAGGAATATGGTGGTTTACCACTTTCTCCATGATTTTTGATATCACTGATAGCCAAGCAACTGATCTATAGTCATTTGGAAGATTTTCCTTGCCCTTTTTGGGAACAGGCTGAACACGAGTTTTTGACAACTCCTTCAATGAATGCGGAAATCAACTATTTCTTGCATTGAATTTTCGAAATTCGAACAGCTGAATTTTAGCAAATATTCTATTTGGACGAAACTTGGTATGACACTCACGACACAGTTACGAAAGGGTAGACTGATGGTTCGAGAATGTGTACGCCTAACATGACTGCAAACAAAGGATCGCGACCAATCATTGTGCATTGTGGAGAAAGTAAATTATGGGGGTTTCGAATTCTTTGAAATCATGTGGAAAAAACTTGAGGACTGCAATGATGACTATTATAAGAATATGGAACCTAGTATTTTTGAGACATGGATTGAAAACACATTGATCCCAAATTTGGATGCGAATAGTGTAATAATCCTTGACAACGCTTCCTATCATTCGCGCCAGCTCATCAAAGTACCGAATAAAAAGATGAGGAAAGATGAAATATAAAGTTTTTTAATGAATGACAATTTGTATTTTGAAGATTACTATACCAAAAACCAACTACTTGAAGTTTTATAGACAAAAACATTTGAAAAAATGTATGCCCTTGAGAGTATTGCTGAAAACTATGGACACACCATACTTAGACTTCCCCACCTACTTTTGTGTTTTCAGTCCTATCGAGTTGATTTGGGGAAAACTGCAATTGAAGTAATTCTAGTTGAAAATTAGACACTCCCATATTGATGGTGGGAATAAATTCATTACTGATTTAAATGACGACAGTGATAGTGAAACAGAGAATATGGAAGAGGAACTATCAGAAGCTTCCGAAGAAAGTTAGTGAACTGTTTTTGAAGCCTTCCATTGTATATATATGTGAGTAGGTAGTATTCAGAAGCATTTTGAATTATCACTTGGAACTGTACTTACATGACTCGAGAACGAGGTCGCGATTTCCTTGCCTCCGAGTCTCGTCACAAGCTCTATGCTTGCTGTGTTCAGCTCTAAGTGCGGTTCAACCCGAACAACAGTAGTTTACATATATACATTGTGATTTCTATATACTCATATAATAATAATCTTTATTGATCCCAAGAAACAAGAATGTTCATAACATGGATAAAATATAAAATAAAGATTAAATAAATTATTTCAATATCGAATATCAGTTGCATATACAGCAAATAAATACATAAATACAAACATCCCAACTAGCAATTTCGTATTTTATAATAGTTGCGGAAACGTTTCGGAGAAACAAATTACAAAACTGCATTTCTCCCAGAAATGTTTTCAATATGTTTATAAAACTGCTATAAATAGGAAATTGGCACTGTTTTATAAAACATTATAGTTATTATCAATATTTTGTAAGGCCTTTTACAAACACTACACTGGGGCTGAAGAACTTATTTCCACCACGACATCGATGGTGCTGCATTTTATTCTTGTAGGCAGCAAATATATATTAGCAAAAGCAATTTGATTTTATAACAGTTATATCAGTGTTTTTGAATTGTAATAAATATACCATGTTATAAAATAGTTGGGAAATTATCATTGAAGTGACAATATGGTAATGAAAATAAAATTGTGTCTGAAAGTATTTTAATAAAATAATTTCATTAAAGCTACAGGAAACAGTTATAAAATAAGCTTGAAATAGTTTTATAACTATCATAAAAATATCGCAGGGAAGTGTTATAAAACTGCTACATAACACTTTACTTTTATAGGAAAATAAGTTTTATAAGTTAGTTTTAAAAACGTTTCTGTGATAATTTCCTGACTATTTTATAATGGTTTTTTAATTTCATTTCATAAACGTTCCTATGACAAATTTATAAAACCCTTTTATTGCCTACAACTGTATTGTGTTCACCGATCATCTAATACAATCAATTAGCATTTTGGAAGTAATTATAAAATACTAATGAAATAAAACTGTTGCAACAACAACTTTGCTGGTTGGGTTGTTTACATTTATGATTATTTACAGAAATGATTATTGAATAACGAAATCAGTTAGCTCCCTAACTATATTATTAAAGGGGAGCTGGTGGAAGGTTAGGTTGCACTATATAGTTTAAGGCCGCCATACACTGCAATGTTGCCCGACAATTTTAATCGTGGCGAGTAAAATTGTGCATGCAAAATTGTAGGGACGAAGCGTTCATACATTGCCAGGTCACAAAGCCAGTTCGCAGGTAGTTTGGAAAGCGACACGATGAAACAAGCACATAAACTGGCAGTGGCAGCAGCATTAGTAATAAAAAGGCAAAATAGAAAAAAACGTCGCAGGTGGTCCAAAGATTAGCTGCTAAAATGACTGCAATTTTTACATATTAATTTGTTAACTGAATTGAAATTACAAAAAGACGATTGGTTTGATTACGTACGTATGGATGAAGACACCTATTTGGAATTATTACAAATTGTATCTCCATCAATTAAGAAACGAGATAACCACCTATGAGAAGCTGTGTCGTGCCATGAATGTTTAGTTGCTACATCAAGGTTCTTGGCCACAAAAAGGAATTATGAAGACTTAAAGTATACAACTGTAATATCAGCGCAAGCGTTAGGTAGGATTATTCCTGAAACAGGTAGTGCGTTATACAGTATCCTAAGGAATGAAGTTTTGGAGGTAAATGAGATTTATTGCCACAACAGTTATATTTACCAACTAATGACAAAAAGGAGATATTTCTGTAACAATGTTAACACGCTAAATGCAATATATATCTTATAATAACTAAATAGCAACTATTCAAAAGTAACGTAATTGGATGTCGAGAATGTGGCGTAGTAGCAACTTGCTGACGCTTGCATATCAGGCTGGTAATTAGCGCATAAAAACTGTTGTAAATTTTTAGTTTTGACTGTCGCGTTATATTACGAAGCTGGGCTTCGAAGATAATGTCGGCCATGAATTTTCCAGCTAATATTGCTGTTTCTGTTGGCAGTTCGTTCAACTTGTTTGCAAAATTTTTGCCAATGACATCAAATTTGTCTTCGGTTGTATCTAACTGTCGAGAAATTTTATCTGAAACGTCATCTGCCTTTGGTTTTTGTAGGAGCCGTAGGAGTTATATCCGCGGTTTGTCTTGCAGACGTATACTGGCGTTTATTATTATGAGAACCACTTGATCCTGGTCTATCAAAATCTGTTACTGCCAATACTTTGAAAAACCCTCCACCATCTGAAGTTTGCAACAAGTACGTCGGAACTTCCATTTGTATTCGTCGGAGATGAAGCTTTTGCGCTACGACCAGACTTCATGAAGCCCTTTGCTCAAAACACGTTGACTACGGAAAGATGAATATTCAATTAGAGATTGAGTAGAGCACGCAGAATAATCGAAAATGTTTTCGGAATCCTGGCTGCACGCTTTAGGATATTTCACACCGCGATTGGTTTGAAATTTGAAAACACTGAAAAAGTTGTAATGGCTTGTTGTGTGCTTCACAATTTTATTTGGCTCCATCTGATATAGATACAGACGATCTGAATAAAGGAGAAGCACATATTGGACTTGGAGCTGCAACAAATACACTAGTATAACTACAACGGGGACATAAGCAGCAGTCATCGGACCAAGCTAAAGAAGTTCTTGATAATTATATGTCTTATTTCAATAAGGAGGGTGCCGTATCATGGCAAAATAAATTTATTTAAACTCAACGTTATCATACTTCAAAAACATCTAGTTTAAACGAGAAGAAATATTCTAGACTACCATTGTCTAAAAAGGAAAGGAATGAATTCTATGCTAGAACAGATAACATTAAATCACTGTGAAATTATAAACTTCTGAAAATGTCAACTGCTGAAAGAATTGAACTATATGTTGAAAATAGAATAACTGAAGTGAATTTCTAGAAATAACGAATGACATGTGATATATTTCTTGAACGTAGTTATTCTATTTTCAACATATCGTTTAATCATATCAGCAGTTTTCATTTTCAGCACTTTATAATTTCACAGTAATTTAATTTTATCCGTTCTAGCATAGAATTCATGCCTTTTCATTTTAGACAATGTAAGTCCTGAAAATTTCTTCTTATACAGAAACATTGTCGAGCACCTTCAAACAATCTTAGTTTCAACGTTACCACATTGTTTAGCTTTGCTCTTTGTCTATAAAAACTATTGTGTTATTATAGTTCTTTGAAATCACCTCATTTCCAGTTTAACCATTTCAAATGTGCAACAATTTCACCGAGTTCGAGTTGAAGATCTGAAAAAAGAAATTAACATATTTTCTTTTTATCTCCAACATGTTCGAACTGTGAAAACACAAATAACTGTTCAATTTGTTGGTATTACAATTAAAAAATAAATATTTGATTTCTTTCCAAAAAATGCACATAAACATAGAAAATACCCCATATATTTTTATTATCACCTGTTGTGAATGTTCCTGTTCAGCTAGTTCCCGATCACTTTCAATATTGCTCTGACGCGAAACTTCTTGGTCCTCTATAAACTGAAAAAAAGTAAAACACTACAAATGTGGCTCATATACTGTGTCACTTCCTACGCTGGATTTTTTGCTATCTATTACTTTCTTCCTTTCTTTTTTTACTGATCCTCTCATGGAATCTAATTTGTTTTTAACAGTTTCCTTCGTCGCATCAGGGTCTACCTGATATACTTTCGTCACTAATTCCTGGTACGCTTTGTTTTTCATTATTTTTTTGCTATATTCTTTTCAATTTACATTCCACAAACAAGGGTGACTTCTATATAACTCAATAAACTCTATTACAAAATATCTGCTCCAGGTTCTCGTATCCATGATTGAATTATTTTTGCAAGAAACACACCCTTTTTTAACGAGTTTTCGCTGTCGATGAATGACGGTTAAGATTGCTATGCCCACACACACGTCGACTTGCACGAACCTGTTGGCACGTACGTGTAAAATTATGGTGGCGACCGTAATTCAAATTGCCAAGTAAGATTGTCAGTACTACGCCACACACTGTAATTTTGCACGCACAATTTTACTCTCCACGGTTAAAATTGTCGGGCAACATTGCAGTATATGGCGGCCTTTACTTGAACTATATCAAAAAATAATGTGAAGAGATATTGCCAAATATTTTTTAGCACTTAGGGCAGCTAAAACTGAAATTCTCATAATTTTAGAATTATATGAGCCTGCAGCTGTCGCCTTCTTCAATCTGTATGCTCAACTGTAATATTTTGTTGAAGTGTCAATTCTGAATTATTTCTAACAGTGCATCAAGTTCGATTTCAGTTTTTTTTCAGTATAACCCAGCGACTAAAAATAATTTTATTATTTGAATCCATTGCCAGATTTTCTGGATTGTTCTAGCAAACAATCATATGAGTAAAAGTATTTCCCAAAGTTGAAGATTCCACCATCAGAAAGGATCTCCCACAGTCTTCACTTACCATTCTGAACCCAGTCCGGTGATACTTCTCCATTTCACGGACTGTCGCTTGCATGAAAAACTAGGAAATTTACAAACGCGATGTGGCCAACATTACCCTACCATTCTACGGCATGTTCCGCTCTACTCATGTCGTATCAAATTCAAGGCAGAAGATGTGAAAGGAAGTACGAGAATGCGATGAAACATTTTGTTCAAATTTGTAGACGAGGTGGTTGCGTATCAGAGCATGAAATAAAACGAATATCCTTTTCACCGGGGATGTATTCAAATGGTCCGACATTTGTCGGGTGCGTTGTTTGAAGATGGGTTTTTTGGCGACCCAACACGCATTCCGACGTGAAAAATTAGGCTTTTTTGTTTCCTGTAGTATTTGTTATTACAAAGAAAGATGAATCATTTGTACTGAAACAAGAAAGTCACACACGATGTACCTATATTCAGGCCAGAAAGTTCATAAAATCGCTACACCTGTTTCATTACTCTAGAACGGATTCAATTGTATTCATAGAAAGAAAGAAATAGTTTTATTTATCACTGAAATTTTCACACATAGGTACACAATTACAAGAATAATTACATCACAAAACTCACTGGACTGGTCAAAAAAGTAAAACGATAAAAGCTAAACACAAATGTTTGATCTTGAATAAATTAACAAAAAAGACTACATATACAAAAGAAACTATGTCATTCATACTCTAGAAGCAGTTATCCAACAAGAAACTATATAGTTCATTCCTCATTACAGTTCTACTTCCATTGATCTCTATAAAAGTTGTTATTCTATTGAAGCATTTGATACCCAAGCATTTTAAGGAATTCTAACTCACACTCAGGCAAGAAAAGGGGGGTATAAAGTATCTTCACCCCGAGTAGCGTAATTATGTATATATTATGTATGCCGATTAGCAAGACCGTTAAGAGACAAAGTACCCTCATCAGAGTGTACTTCTGATTGAATGATGTTGTTATCCAACATGTCCATCATTTGCTCACAAAAGTAAATCCTATCAAAATCTTCTTTCATGAGTTCTTGAGTATGTATCATTTTATAGGGATGCATTTTATTTTCTTTCAATATGTTTACTATCGATGTATGGCTAACATTGAATGTAGTGGATGCCTGTCTACTCAATGTATGTGGCTTTTTCTCCAAACTCAAGCTTCACATCTAATTTTAGTTCATCACTCACTGCATTAGCAGTTGCTTTCTTTATCTGCCTCAAATTACCAAGCTCGCGAAACTGCTTTTCTATCTTGCTTGTTGTTCCTTCAGATATGGGCGGTAAATTGGTCAATTTCTCATGAAATAGGCGAGCTGTTGTCTTTTGTGTTCGGGTTTTATCTCCTCAACCAATCATTTGTAAAACTTATATGCATTTCCGTTAATCTAACCATTTGTCAGACTTGAATTCAACGAACTTCAAACTTAAAAATTAAGATATTGACAACTAATGTTGTAACATACAAAAAAAGTTGACAAGGAGTTTTGAAGTAACGTTGCCGCGAAAAGTATTTACAGTTTTCTAAGGGATACCATCTGAAAAGAACATTGCAATGGTTTTTGCTTACTTTTGCATTATCAATACACCAACCTGGAACAAGTTTTGAGTATATTGCAATGAGTTTTGACTACATTTTATCGAATTTCGGTAACCACATGATTTTAATTCATTTTATCTTAATTGTTGAAACAAACCTGAAAGCAATAACATTTTTGAATAGAGAATGGAAAGACCATTCAAACGATATATCACAAACTTATATTGCCCATTTGAAAACTTGTGAGTTGTACCCGTCATTCGAAGGGGGATGAAGGTATGGGTAGCATGTCAAATCATAATTTGAATTTGACATGTTTTCGCGGAAGCGTAAAAGGACCAAAGATTATTTATTCATTTGATTCACCATAATTTCGACTTTTATTTCGAAATTTCGACTTTTATCTCGCAATTTCGACTTTTATCTCATAATTTCGACTTTTATCTCGTAATTTCGACTTTTATCTCGTAATTTCGACTTTTATCTCGTAATTTCGACTTTTATCTCGTAATTTCGACTTTTATCTTGTAATTTCGACTTTTATCTCGTGATTTCGACTTTTATCTCGTAATTTCGACTTTCATCTCGTAATTTCGACTTTCATCACGTAATTTCGACTTTCATCTTGAAATTTCGACTTCCATCTGGAAATTTTGAGTCAAAAGTAGAAATATGGTTCCTTGAGTGCATTATAATTTACTGTAAGGTGATGTTAACAGGAGGTTCCGGAAACTGTTGTGTGATTGAAATTTCAATGGAAATATGTGGTTGAAAGTGGGTTCAACCCCAAGTGACCCTAAGGTTAGAAATAATCATTAACCGAATCAATCAATAATTTCAACAATAATCATTTCGAACTGATGTTGAAACAAAAACAAATATTTCAGTTTAACGTACATTTTTGAAGATGCTCATGTCAATGGTATTTCATTAAATTTTACCACACTATTCATTATTTCTCATCTTCACACTCGAAAAAATTTTTGATTTTGAAGATCAAATCATTGTCACATTCTTTTTCTGATTGATTCGGCCGTTACTTGATGAAGATCCATAGTAATTTCATAAACTACACCTGAACGATTTGATCTCCACAAACTCTGTTTCAAAATTTATCACATGTTTCGCTAAACATTAGCTTTTTCAAGTGATTAATCTATCACTTGAAAAAGCTAATGTTTAACGAAACATGTTGTGATATTTTTTTTTGAAGTTTGTAGAGATCAAATCGTTTAGGTGTAGTTTGTGAAAAAAATGGAAAATCGTCACATTCGTCATGATCCAAACAATATAATTGAATAATACAAATTGATTTCTCTCTGATGTACGTTAAGCTGCCGATTCAAATTTTTTCACATGAGTTCAAATTTTCCCAGGTTGGAGGATATTTCTTGAAAGAAGGATGTCCCAGAACTTTACGAATCAATATGGGCACTGAAAATGAAGTAATGGAGAGGATACAATAAGCCTTTCATGAAGTATTTACTAATCAACAAATCGACCATGTTTTTTTGTATGGGAAAAGCATGCACAATCAAACGATAGAATCTGGGTGGTCTATATCACATAAACATAATGCACAATACTAAATGAATTTATTTCAAACCCTAATAGAAGACAATTTATTTGATGCATCATTTTCGCACTAGTCTCTAGTTGAATTTTGTTTCATACTATTAGTACAAGTAAGAGATAAGTTGTTGTTGATGAAATTTTAATTATAATTTTCATTCCAGAGTGATCTTGATCAAGTATATTTTGAATGGAATACGGAAAACAAGAAATGCTATTGCTTCAGCAGGGAGACCAAGTATATTGTATCCAATGCCTTTCCTTTATGGAGTTACAGATTACCTCATCAAGATTCCATCATTCGCTTTTAAACATTTTTCGTGGGAGTGTACATATCCCTGTACAGCCTGTGATGAAGATTTTTGGAAATTATGTTCAATTTTTATGAAAAAAAAATAATTACACAAGATCCCTAGATCGTTATGCCACAATTAATTTATACATCAACCTGAGAAGTGAATTAATTATGTTATGTCAATGAATTCTAGATTGTATCCATTGATATTATTCAGTATCTTTTTGAAGAAGTAAATGCTTTCCGCACGAGTAGCAGAAAGTCGACTTTGGACAAAATATTAGTTTCTCATCATAGTAAATCAATCTGATCAGTAATATCCTTACTTCATTATCAAAACCTATCTGAAATTCAGTTTTTCACTACAACTGAAGAAATTTCTTATGATAAAAGTCGAAATTACGAGATAAAAGTCGAAATTACGAGATAAAAGTCGAAATTATGAGATAAAAGTCGAAATTACAAGATAAAAGTCGAAATTATGAGATAAAAGTCGAAATTACGAGATAAAAGTCGAAATTACGAAATAAAAGTCGAAATTTCGACTTTTGAGTCGAAATTATGGTGAATCAAATAAACAAATGATCTTTGGCCCTTCTACGCTTCCGTGTTAAAATATGTACCGCAACCGAAATAATGAATTCATTCCATTTGGCTTTTACACACTTTATGTGACTTTAACCAAAATGCAATATCCAATTTTTTCGCAAAATTCGCTCATCTCGTCACTTTTATTTTAAAATTCTACATTCCAGAAGAATGGTGTCTGGAAAGAATTCAGCTTGGTTGCGAACGTGCTCAATGGTATTGAAAATTTTCATATTCAGGAATTACTGATATTTTCTGCGATAGCAGCCTTATCAAATGATTAGAAAATAAGTTTTCTGAATACTCAATATGGTTATTTCGGCTATTCAGCAAAATTTCTGAACTTATCCTTTCAATTTTCATGTAGCATATCCACTCTTGTTATATAATGTAGTATTCAAGACCTTCGTGACTTCCATGTAGGAAATAAATTGATTTCTGCTCCTAAATAGTCTACTGAAATTTGATCGATATCTATATAAGTGCTTGTATAAATATCTTAAAGGTTCGTGCGGACTCAAATAATTTTCTGGGGCCGTCGAATATCGAAATTATTTAATATTGACCACTTGTGATATTCATGACTCGTTTGAACAAGAGAATGGATGTGCTGTTGAATTATTATGAGTGTGAAATGAAGAATACCTATTCCACGTCATCTGACATGTGTCAAATGGATGAAAATGTTGAACCAAATTTGATTTCAGCTGTCAGAGATTAACCTTGGGTAATCTTACACAGATTCTGTCACAGATGTTACAGACAGTAGATTCAAAGTTGGAGGTTTTCCATTTTATTATTTTCAGATATTGATTCATTCTGTATCGACGTTTTGATTGCTGCTATTCAATAAATTAAGGGCAGATTCGTCACTGTTCTTTAAAATAATCAGTTACATTGTATGATTCGGAGTATAAGTAGAAGTAATGGAATACAAAACTATTCTTTGAGCCAACAAAATGTTGGATGAAACTTGTCGAAAGCATAAATGGAAAAATATGCAAAAACATTTAATAACGTATCAATCCTTGCCAAATTGCTTGCTTTCGAAGAAAAATAACATCGGAAAAAATGTATCAAGAAGATAGGTGAAAGTAATGAGTATACTAGTAACAAGATGATCAAACGAGATGATCAAATTTTCGGAAAGGCCAATAGATACAGTACAACAGGTTTCTGGACACTTTCCAAATTCTAGAAATAAAAAAATATGAATTAAGTCTATGAAAAGATACCATACAAAACGACTCGTTGTTTACTCTTACGTAATAATTATAAGTAACAGCCAGAAAAATGTTCGATTTCATAGTTATTGGAATAACAATTAGCCAATATAACACCATACTCAGTAATAAGAACTTGGTAAATTTTTGTTTTGAGGGCACCCGGCGATTTTGAAAAACTTTTTGAGTATACTTACGTATTTTGATGCGTAGATTACGGATCCGAAAGAAAAAAGCGACGCTCTCCCTTATTCACAAAGTTACGGGCCTTCAAAGTTGAGAAAAGGCGACTTTCCAGCCTTCTCTTTCACAAAATAAACTATTCAAAAACACAAGCATGTATTCACTATGTCACCTTTACACCTTATTCCTCCTTTTTTGACACTTTTAAAAGAATGTACGGAGCTGCTTTTTGGTTACATATCTCTGTATTTTACGTTTTACGTATGGTTAATGGCATGGTTGGTACGACTGATACAATCAATATTTCTAAATATTGTATTTGTATTGAACCTTGTGGTACGCCATTTTTATTTCGCCTTTCGATGGGGATGATGAGGTTTCCACAATCTGATTTCAACCTGTGTTATAATTTTCGAACCATTTATGAGTGATTCCACAGATGCGTAGCGCAAACTTTTAATATCTACTCACAATCATATTAGAATATTTGATTCCATTGGTTCAATTTGGTTAGGGCAGTGACAGGGATTGAAATTGTGACGGTGATGCAAAACTAGGCCTTGAGAGTCACGTGTGATTCAAGAATAATGACACCTAGATGTAGATGTCATGGCTGCCAGTTTCGTCTCTCTTGGAAAGAAGACTTTAACGGCTATAAAACTCAGTTTTGGTGGCATAGCGAACAATTTTCATTCTACTGGTTTGAAGAAAATGACAACTATAATTTGCTTTTGGTTATTCCTGCAAGAAAAAAAAATCTGATTGATACCTGGATTGTCGTGATTGAAGCTGATATTGAGCAAATACATTCCATTGGTCGAAAACTGCGAAGTTTTCATTATAATCATTCTTTCAATTCAATATCCATTTGAGTAAAATAATTCATACTGGAAAAAACTATATGGAAACAGTTTTCATTTGAACACTCGGTAGCCCTGTGAGGTAATAATTTATTCTACACGCATATTCCGCTTTTCGATGTTGGCGACACTTCAGCGTTTCTCTTCCTTAGCTACTCCTGCATCGTCGTAGGACTCCTCTAGCCTCGTAAGGTGTACTTTTATAATTAGGTTGGAGTTCTAATGGTTCGAATGGCACTATTCAGCAAGCCGCACCGCCGAATTTAAATTGTAAATTTCATTAGTTCATTAGGATAAGTTCAAAACGCTTCCTACTTCGCGAAACCGCCACTCTACTTCGGCAAATTCTTGTTCGGTTTAACGAAAATACATGCTCTATTTAGTAACTGGTGATGTTGGAGTTAACTTTCTCTGCTATGGCATTCAGAGATTCAAAATGGATGAAGCAAAAAGGAGGTTCCCGTATCCAGGTTCGAGAATACAGCAGAGAAAGTTTATTTCCCATTATTGCAAATGAATATATTTAATTTTCTCAACATTTTCATTCGGTTCTCTTACTTGTAGAACGAATAATACTTTGAGTAAATTCATTAAAAACAATCAAGACAAAACTTGAGGGTTGGATAGATTAGGATTATTTGAGTTGACTTGTAGCTCTTGCACAAAAATATATATTGACCATTGGGATCATTATTCAAAGATGTTTTATTACTCCACAAATCGAGACCTAAAAAGGCCACCTAAAGAGACTATTTCCTCAGATGCATGTTTTAATCAGTGCTAGATAAGAACACTGCTTCTCGGAGAGACATTTCGTTAATTCCGCTCCTACATTCTAACAACCAGAAACATAATTACCCCAGTTACTGCTTCCATCCTCCTCTGCTTCAATTATCGCGTCAGAGTCACCCTGTCGGCTTTTGATGATAGTATACGAGAGGAGTTGCACATATCACAGTGAAACGAGCAATTGGTTTTCGACAAACGGGACGAGAATATGGGCGCTTTGCTTGACAAAGCAAAGGTATCGGATTGAATGAAGTTTCGATTGAACCGAACTTGTTATCATTGAGAGTGATTCCCTTCGCTTCATCGACTGGCAGTTTCCGTTATTGATTTCGATCAGATGAATCACACATTAGGAAGCACACGTTGAAAGGTTAGACCTCGTTAGTCCTTAGCTCGCACAAGTTTCTCAACTTCTGAGAGTTATCGTTCGTATGGGGGCGACAGCTGATTAACGGAAAAACAGATTTTAAACAGTTTTTTAAACAGAACTAATCATGTTTTGGTTGGCGTCACCGTGGTTTTCTTTGGTTACAATCTCCAAATTTCACAACTGTAACTGCGGCAGTCGTATCACCTGATTTAAGTTTTTTTAAGACTTTTTCATATGATTTCGCTAGATTCTTTCAAATTTATAACGATGTCACCAATGAGATCAGGAAAGATGGAACTTTCGAACTCATCCAGAGCTGAACTGCTGACAAAGAATACAGTGTTGATATAAAAAGAACAGTACGGTTTTTACTCAGGAGAGAATGAAATAACCAATTGTAAGAAAATTTATATATTCAAAATCACAACTAGTAATTATCTTTCCGAATTTGAAATATATATAATATTTTTGGTGATGCACTGTTTGAAACTGTGATATTATATCATTAACAGTCATTCATTGAGCCTATTTCTGTTATACTACAGCCGTTCTTTGGATCTTTTCTCAAACAATCCTCTCAAACATTGCTAGGTACATTTTCCCAAAATGTTCCATGTTGCTTTGGAGTTTTTCCTGCAATATTGAGAAAATCTGTAGTCTCACCTCTTGAAAAAAGGAACCCCTCATTTATTTGACAACTTTCGACATATTTCGATAACATCTGTACTCGGCAAAGTTATCGGGTTAATTGTCAAAAGCAGATTAATAACATACTTAGCAGCTAATTCTTGTCCTGGACAATTTGCATATAGATATGGTAAGTCTGCAACCAATGTTCTTTTCAATATCATATCCAGTGTAATGGTAGGTCTTGGGGAGGGCAGTTCATTCATAACGTTGTTCAAACTATCGAATCCATTTGATTGTATTCCGCATAATATTCTGCTTGAGAAACGGATACCTATTATGGTATCTGTGTAGTGTCCCTTGAATTTTTTCATGCTAGTCGCACCATAGATCACCGTGTGTATCATTGGATTGCGATTGAATAAAATATGTCAAACATGGTGTGCCCCAAGGTTCTGTGCTGAGGCCATATTCGTTCATTCTATATATGAATGACCAATATTACCATATACTCCCTATTTTTTTTTGTGGATGAAGTGTGGAGTGTCACAATGGTGTAAATGATTTGATTGTTTCTGCCAAGGTCACCATTAGATCTGCAAGTATCTGATTTGCTTCAAATAGACTTCTCCTTAGCGAGGTTAGAAAATCAGAATTTTACAATATCCATAAATACAAATTTACTCCCGGGTTAAAAGTGTCCAACTACTTGGGATCCATGTAGACGCAGATTGAACTGGTCATGTCATGTTGACAAACTGGCAAAGAAATCATCATGAGTAACATTTTTGATTTGTAGACTGAAGGAATTCGCCGGTATCAGAACGGTAAAATATTCTCACTTCCGACTCTTCTATTATCACATTGATATGGTATAGTGTTGGTGGGGATTCTTGATACACCAAAAAAAATGTGTATTGCAAAAAATAGTTATACGTCTGATATCTAATGCCAAGTTTAGAGATTATTGTCTCCCACTTGGTAATATTCTCAAAATTATGCCGCTGCCTTCAGCTTTTATACAGTACGATGCAAATGTATGGAATAAATTCGATATTCACAAAAGGAGCGTCTTTCGGAAGAAATCCAAAAACAGGTCAACTTTAATTTTTGACGGCCCATCTCATGATATTCATATGAAAGACGTTTCGTCACCAGTGTTGGCGTGATGACGTAATCGACAATTTTTTTNAGCTGAAGGTCATCAATTTGAACATTTATTATAATTTTATTGTACTTCAATAAATAACATGTTTTGGTTCATCTTGTATAAATGAATATTGGCATGGTTATACCGTTGAATAGATGATTAGTAGACCTTTTGAATGGGGTGCCACATGACCCCTGTTTGCATTTAAAAAAATTGTCGATTACGTCATCACGCCAAAACCGGTGACGAGACGTCTTTCATATGAATATCATGAGATGGGCCGTCAAAAATTAAAGTTGACCTGTTTTTGTATTTCTTCCGAAAGACGCTCATTTTGTAAATATCGAATTTATTCCATACATTTGCATCGTACTGTATATGGAAATTTATTGGGATTCATAAAAATAGATCAAACTACATTTCACAATCGCAACAACATGATCAACGAAATCAGAAAATCTTTTAAGGACTGAGTGAGTCAGATTGAGCATCTCACACAAAAATTCTTTGAATTTGAAATTCTATAACAAATTAACATGTCACATAAAACGACTCACTTTCCATTGTTTCAATCAAAAACTGAAGTATTTTATTTGAATCACTGTCTTCATTTCACAGATGATAATATGTAACATAGATAATTCCTGTTTATTCACATCCACTATTGTGTACATTGTTTTGTTTTATTAAGATTATGATAAAGTTCTATTCGTATATAGGACGATATACATATTTATAACTTTTTGTTTTGCTCAAATTTGCTCAAATGTATCACATAGCCAATGAATTAATCTATTCTATTCAACATATTTTCTGATTTTAATACCATGAAGATGGTCAATTTTTGTGTATTTTCAATTAAACTGAATTCACATATATTAGAAGCCGAAACTGTAGAACAGAAAGAATAATTTGACAGATGTAACTTCAACAAGATGGCTGTTATCAATTGTCAAAGTTCGGACGTCCCTTCTAACAAGTAGCTACATTTTTAATTCCTCGATTTTCATATTCAATTGGTGAAAATGTTTTGTCTCAAATAGAACACTTTTGTGAACTTTATCTCCTAAAGATGCCATCTGACGCCAAACTGAACTGAAATCTCATTGAAGCACTGAAGTTCTTCGAATTAAAGGGGACGTTTCATCCAAAGGTTTCTCCAAAACACCTAGAAGGAGTATATGGTCAGCTTCAGCGTCAAACGAAGTTCCAAATTAGTAGACACTACATTTTCCACCACCAAACACTAAGCTGAGTGATATTATTGTTGAGTATCCATGTACAAGGACTGTATTTCCTGTGACATGAATTTGAATGTTGTCCTTTTGCATGATTATGGCAAATAGAGAGAGCAACTATTTTGAATTGAATCGAACTGTGCTTATCTTTAGAATAACATTTAGAATAACATATGGTCCAAAACATAGCCTTAATTGAAATTAAGCACTTCAGTACTCTCACTTCATGAAAAGTTGATATTTTGATGATAGTTTGGACAAATTC
>NW_019290775.1:29227-88545 GCF_000500325.1 Leptinotarsa decemlineata
CGTTTTACTTATATAGATCTTTTAACTTCTTCAAAATGACATCTAAATTTGAATTAAAACCGCATTTGGCAAACTGACAGCAATAATAATCATTGTAGTGTTTGGCTGTCATGGAAACGCTTGAAAACGTTTTCATGGCCCAAGTAGATGTTGCGCGCTTATCATCGACATCGCGTATTCAACATGGAAACTGTACCTTTTCAATTTGACATGCAACAATTCATAGCTGCCTTGGGTTATCATATAACCAAGGAAATTTTTTTTCTCACTATAATGCAGAATTGAGAAATTCTAAGTTCTGAACATACAGAAGCTATGAGAGAAGTGGAACATTGAAATATATTAAAAATGCAATGAGATATTTCCTAGACTCATATCAGAATTTGACACATGCCAAATTTTTTACATAAATAAAGCCAGCTTGATTAGAAACACGCTCCACTCTACTTGATATTTCGATATATTCAACAAATTGTTAGAAAATTACTAATGCCAAAATTAAAATTGCTAATATATCAATGTTAGTAGTGAAAAAAATTACATATATACCTCGGCTGAGAAAGCTATTATTCACCTCGCACATTATACCCCTCGGCGCTACGCGCCTCAGGATATAAAAATGCTCAGTAAATAATAGCTCACTTCTCACCCTAGGGATATAATATACTATTTTATCCAGGCACTATCCGTACACAACATCACAATATGCAAAATGACTCGAAACAAGCGCATTTGTTATTTTCATTTTCAAACTCATGTAACTCCTCTGAACACATTTTGTGACATGTTTCGTGAACCTTAAATTCACGTCCATTTCGTAACCTAAATTTTTGCCACGTTCCTGGGGCTTATTACTGTATCACCAAAAACAATATTGATACATCAGAAACTAGATCACAAGTGTATATGCAAAATAATGAGAGTCCAAGTATAGATCGCTGAGGCACTTAATATTTCAATTTCGATTCATTATTGGCATCTACAATTATTTTTTGATGCTATATAGAGTGAAACATATTTCAAAGAAAGAAATAACAAACAAAGAAATTATATGCCGAAGAAATACCAGATGAGTATGCATTGCTGAATGATTTTGATAGTTTGATTTTGTATTGAATTTTGTAGATGGTGCAGGACCTCAAAGGAAATGGCCAAATTATATTATGTCATCAGAAAAAATGAAAATGTGAATGTTTCACACTTATTTAGTTACACCCTGTACAGCGTTAATGGAGCGTTTGAAGGCGAGAAAACGATACATAGTGTGTGACACTAATCAATGAAAAAGATGGCAAAATTGCATGAAATTGGCTTCAAATTGTTCCCCTCATACGCTATATTCGCCAGATTTGGCTCATAGTGACTACTGGCTGTTCACAGACCTTAAAAAGTGCTAACTGATAGGAAAATCAGCTTGAATGAGGATGTTATTGCTGAAACTAAATCTTATTTTGAGGCAAAAGATAAATCATTCTACAAAAGCGATATTGAAATGTTGAAGCGGTGTTGAAATGATTATGCGGCTCTTGATGGAGATAACCTTGATGTATGATGCCAATTTTGAAAAATGCTTTTTCTTTCTTGGTCCTGAGGACTTTTGAGCCTAGGCTTAACATGAAAATCCTCAGAAAGGTCAATGAAAAAAACTTTTCTCAACAGAAAATAACTTCTGTTCGATATCTTTTTCTCTTATTCTGAAATACGAACATTAAAATACATTCAACCGAGCGATTTTGCTGGCGCTCATCTCATTTGAGGAATAAAATAAAACGGCATATTCCCAAAGCCGTGAAAATCCAGAAGGAAAATTGCATAGTTGCATTTCACTCCACAAATTGCAGGCGGGCGTCAGAGGCGCCTTTGTTAACCTACGAATATGTTGGTGCAGGGGCTTCGAGAGCCCTTCATCACTATTGCAGACGTGCCGAAGTTGGCCGAAAATCAATTAACTTAAGGGCACAGTGGCGGTTTTATGCGGCCGAACTTCCAGCCGCTTTAATGGCACTTTGACACCCCTTTCCTGTGGCCGTAAATTCCTGCATTGGAGTCCTTCCTCTATCTGCGAATTGGCAATGGGGCGTGAATGATTTCCTGATTTCCAAAATACCTTCGGTCAGGAGAGACGATTATGTTCTAACTGGATGGTACAAGTTTTTTTAAAAGCACCATTAGTCTCAAAATTTCCGTTGGACAAGGGATAGTATTTCGATAATTTCTTAATTATACGTTATGGAAGTGTCCGATACTATAAATTAATAATAATAATAATAATAATTTTATTTAGCCACTGAGGTACAATATGTACATATGGTATGTCACAGGTACTATTTATACTAAACATATACATTTAAAATATAGCAAGTAAGTAAGATATAAAGTTTAAAATCTCAATGAGAGTTTGTTAGTATACTAAACAAAATAAAACTCAGCTGAAGTTGCCATCCAGATACTCTTGTACATTATAAAAACATTTTTCAATAAAAAATTCCTTAGTACTTTTATAAAAAATATTGTCTGATTTGGAGTTTTTTAAAAAGTTGGGTAGTTTATTATAAAACGTAATAGCACTATACTGGGGAGAGTTTTTAAATTTAGATGTGGTGTGGGCTGGTATTCTCAATAAGCTACCATGCCGCGTGTTATGATTGTGGGATGATGCATTGGTTGCAAAAGTGGACAGATTTTTTCTCGCAAAATTAACAACTTTGAACAGATAAATTGATGGTGCCGATAATAGTTGCATCCTGACAAATATCGGTTTACAGCTATCTCTATATTCCATATTGAAAATCAATCTTACAATATGTTTTTGTGCTACAAATATCCTATTAAAATCTTCACCAGAACCCCAAGACATTATATTGAGTGAAATATGGGAATAAGCCATAGCGAAATAGATTGCCAATAGACCTTGTTGGTCAACACAGTTTTCCATTTGCTTGATCGCAAAATATGCTTTATTAAGTTTTGTACAGACACTATCGATGTGTTGATCCCAACTTAATGTTTCATCCAAAATTGTTCCTAAAAATTTAACTTCGTTTGCTGCATTGATATTGATATTATCGCACTGAGCTAATTCACTTATGGTACCCCTACTTCTATTATAAAATCTCATCGATACCGACTTTGAGGTATTCAGAACTAGACGATTACGATCACACCAGCTTGTGAACTGGTCTATAATCAGTCTAACTATTGTTAGCAAATCATCTGTAGTAGGTCCAGCGACTGTAATGGTGGTGTCGTCAGCTAACATAGTTAAATAGCCATCACTCATATATTCCGACAGATCATTGACAAAAATTAAAAACAATAGGGGACCAAGAACAGAGCCTTGGAGAACCCCCAATCTAACCTCGCGTTCATTAGACATTGAGTTTATTTGCTTTACAATTATGCTACAACCACTCAAGTAAGACTTAAACCATAGTACTATGTTATTAGGCAAACCAAGAACACTCAATTTGGTCAACACAAAATTAGTTGATACCGTGTCAAATGCTTTTGACAGGTCAAAAAACACACTGATAATAAAATCATTTTATCAAGTTTTTCATAAATATGACTGAGAAAACAATAGCTTGTTTCAATAGAATGATTTTTCCTAAAACCCTGTTGGCAGTTTGATAGCAGGGTATTACTTTCCAGATAGCTGATAATTCTGCTAGCCACTAATTTCTCATATAGTTTGGAAAGTTCACAAAGCAGAGAAATTTTTCTGTAATTATCTATTTCGTCTCTACTACCTTTTTTAAACAACGGTAAAATTAGAGCTTTTTTGAATTCATCCGGAAAATATCCTTGGATGAATGATTGATTGAAAAGATAAGTGAGTGGGTCGATTATAGCATCTATTATGCTCTTAATAGTACTCATAGATAGATCATCAACGCCTGATGACTTTTTATTTTTCATTAATTTTAAGGTACCATGTATCTCACGTTTAGTTATCGGACTGTCTTCGTATGGATAGAGAATATTAAGCTTAGTACTTGTAGTGCAAGGCAGTGATAAGTTTAGTCCAAAGTGATTATTTATGAGAGATTCGGCGGCTTTTGAAAAATGCTCAGCAAATGCTTTAGCTACTTCTAAGGGCTTCCCAATGGTTTTGGATTCAAGTTTTAGGTTGATGTTACTTCCAGCACAGGAAAACCCACGTTTGCCAAGCTGATTGTTTATTATATTCCACGTTTCCCTAGTTTTATTGGTAGCATTACTAATTTTTGCGGAAAAGTAGTCTAATTTACTATGCCTAATGTTTTTTTTATGCTCTTTAAGTCTATTTTCATAATTAGACATGCTTAGCAAGTCAATTACTTGAAAACTAGTTAAGACATGGAACATTCATCTCAAATATTTTCCCTCTTCGACAAGATCATTGGTTATCCAACGATTATTTAACTTTTTCGCTTTGACAATTTTCTTTGGACAGGAGACTTCAAAACACCATTTAATAGATTCCGAAAAGTAGGAGAATCCTTCCTTAACTGTGAGATAGGAAAGAGTTGGGAACCATTGTATATTATTCTTTATGATTCTTTTTAATAGGTCAGAACAGGTCGATTTGCTTTTTGAGGAGAATTTTTTTCAAGAACAGAACACAAGGACTACAGGAAAATCATTGAGGTGCTCTAAGAGCTCCAAGAGCCTGTGTAACGTTATCAGGAAGTTTATTCCATATGAACGCAGTTCTTCAAATGAAAGAGTTCTTAAACAGAAAGTTCGAGGTGAACTAAGTTGGACCCCAAAACAATGAGCAGCCACAGTCCGTCGCGTATTTCTGATATGTACCGCTCTTGATGAGAAGAGCGTGGAAGTATCTATGAAAGAGAGACAAATCCCCAACCTTTTTTCGATGTTTCAGACTCTCAAGATGATGTTCGTGTCTCCAATCAGGCGGATGGCTCTTTTCTGGATGTAATCCAGCAGCTCCAGGGCATGCCTAGGGGCGGAGCTCCATATTCCACTGAAATGTGGAATACACTGAAGACATTAATACCGAATAATAAGAAAGAATACATTACAATTGTGAAATAATTTCTGATAGGACTGATAATGTCCACTGTTGAACATTATCAACGGTGGACAGTATCTTTAGAGAAAAGTGAAGTATCAACTGAACTTAAATTATCTAGAATTGTACCTGTACCAAAAGGACGAAATACAAACCAAGCTATTCAATTGAGACCAATAAACATGATTAATGCTACAGCTGAAGTATTAAAAAATGTTGTATATGAATGGATAGTGGATTATTAGGAGAGAAATAGGGTCCTTTGTGAGTATCAATCGGATTTTCTGGGCAAACATAGTTGTGAAACTGCGATAGAATGTGTTTTAACATATTGGAAAAAAAATACAGAAATGGATCAGTATACTATTGCAGTAAATCTTGACTTTCAAAAGGCATTTGAAACTGTAGATAGATGCAGACTGATCAGAAGGATTGAAAGCGTAGGTATTGATGTAATAGCACTGAACTGGATCATGAATTATCTGAGCAATAGACAGCAAAGGTTGAAAATAAAGGAAGTTTATTCGGATAAAATGCAAAATGAAATAGGTGTACCCCAAGGGTCTATTTTGGGACCATTGTTATTCCTCATATATTCAAATGACATTGTAACCATAGCAGAAGTATGTAGAATTCAATTATTTGCTGACGATACCCTACTGTACTTTAGTAGTGAAAATGTACATGAGTGTGTTGATACTATAAACGCTAGTCTTGAAAGATTGTATAGATATTGCTCTGCAAACCTGCTGAAGGTGAACGTGAATGAAACGAAAAATAAAACAACATTTATGAGGAAAGTGATCATCTTGTCCGAGAATCCCTGAGCAAACGCAGTGAACTAGGAATGATAGCATCTGCATCTGTCTGGCTAAGATTTCTGCCTCAGTGCGGCAAGCCGGTATGATTTCAAGAGGGCATCATTCCACCAAGGACTTCAATGATAATAATTATCATTATCAGGGTCACGTTAAGTCGATGGATATCCACTGAGACGGTATATGCTTGATAAGCCGACAACAAATGCTAAATGCTCTCAGGTTCCTCACGGCAAACCTTGCACCTGGGGTCAGGAACCTCTTCACCCGTATCGCAACTACGGTAGGCTCAGGTATCGGATACATCATCCTGACAAGCCATGATAAACCAGTAAGTTTCCAGCTCTAGCTCAACCCACTAGAGGAAATCAGCACAGTTTTCTTGGAGATCAATCGACGGTGACTGACATGACCTGTATTTTTCAATTGATATCTACTGTTTTGGACATGTCTTTTCAAGTAGCTAGATGTTATCTACACAGATTTCTCCAAGGTTCTCTAAGGCTCTAACAGAGTATTCTTCTAAATGATCTACTTTCTTTTCTCAAACGTTTTCTAGAGTCAGTCCTCAACGATACAAAACACTCCCTATAATACCTTAGTTTAAAGTTTAAAGTATGTCTGTAGCGTTTTCTGGTATTCCGCATGGTTCTGTACTGGGTCCTTTGCAATTCAACATCTCCATAAATGACATTTTTTTGGATATAGACTCTGCAATTCTTTCCTACGTAGATGATTCTGAGATATTTCGTCGGATATTATCACTGAATGACTACCATTCTTCAAGATGATATCAACATCCTGAATAACTTGTGTATAGCACACTCGCCTTTCCAGAATATGATAAATTGCAATAAGATTTCATACAATCGTGAGACTCACCAATTTTTTACACGGAGCGCCCATAATGCAAAGAAAGACCTGCTAGGCATCATATATGGTTTGGAATTCACATGTACCGTAGTATCTACTAGCTACAAAACTGGTTTATTGCTAGAAATTTTGCATGGCTGTGCAAGAGTAGAACTAACTTTTTTTTTTAATGTGCTAGCAGGTATATCCATTTCAAAATTTGCTGGCACACATAAAGCAATATCAAATCATTTCATCTTTCTTATTCTTATTATAACGTGAATATATATGAGGGTTATATAAGGGTATATTCAGAATATTCAAAACTGCTCTACGCTGATGACCTTGAAATATTCAAAGTGACAGAAAATCATGGAGACTACTTAGACTCACAGTATGAATTAGATCTGATATATGATTGGTGTTCCAATAATCGTTTGAATCGTAACATTGCCAAATGGCATGTAATGTCTTTTTCCAGAAAGGAAAGTCTAATACAATCTACCTACGAAATTGATAAAAATACCATTAGTCGAGTTAATGAAATAAAAGACCTTGACATTGATTTTGATCAGAAATTCACTTCTGTTCACATATAGACCAAGCTGTTTCGTCCGCTAGTCGAATGTTGGGCTTCATAATGAGGAACACCAGATAATTTAGACATACAAAGGTGATAATCACGCTATTCTATGCTTCTGTGAGGTCCAAACTAGAATATGGGGCGATGCTCTGGTATCCCATTTATGATTCTCACATACAGTAAATTGAATCTGTCCAAGGAAAGTTCTTGAAATTCTTGTCTTTTTGCACTACAGGTATTTACCCGCAAAGCGGAATTGACTTTTCCATCCTTTTGAACCAATTTAATATTATATCACTGAATACACATAGACTCCTCATTACGGTCACATTTCTATATAATTTAATGAATAATAACATTTCCTGTGCTCCGCTCCTACAAAAAATAAATTGTTATGTACCACGCCTAAACCAAGGTACGAGAAAACATTTCATTGTCAGAGAGTAGAATCTCGAAGCACCAGTAAATTTAATGTGTTAATGTGTGACATTAATGGAAACTCTTTGAACTTTATCAAGGATGGTATCTTACATAGAACCTTTCATTTATAGTTTTTTTATATAATTTTCAATTGTTTTATGTCAACCTTGTGAAGGCTTATTCATTTATAATTAGTCAATTGAATATCGTTGGCCTAAGATGCAAATGTCCTAACTCCACTTTATGCCGAAATCGACCTTTCGCTGCCCTCTGGTAGTCAAACGGCCACCTCATCTAATGACAGTTGTTCTATCTTCAAAATACCACTCTTCGCACTCAAATATACGAAACGCGTTTGGCGAATCTCCACTGTAGTCAAATTCAATGAGCAAATTGCCGAACTCCCAGTTTCAACACGGAGAGCAAAGTTTGTGTGTATATCTTCTCTTATGTGTTAAAATGTACGTTCAAAAGTGAGTACTATTCGATAATATTCTTCAAAATGAATCTTTGTGATTTATGAAGCATACAAAAAATAGTTTCAATTGAAATATCTAGTAATTCTTCATTCAATTTCACCACAAATTGGTTGGTGAGGAGTTAGGCCATCTTCGGTAGACAGGAGTTTGGTCATCTGCTCTCCAAATTGAATTCAATGTTGCTAGCTATTTCTGGAATCTATGTTATCAACTTTCAGTAAAAATTTACCCACGATTGTTCGTAATTATTGACTGTATCTTTAACAGAGTGAACAAACAATCAAGATCATATAGAATGCTCACCATGGCGGGTGTCGATTCACAAAATTCATTCAATATAGAAAATAACATAAATCGGGCTAACATTCAAACTACGTTTAGTTCCGCAACAGATACACGGTCTTCGGAAAAATATCATTTATCAAACCGACAACATCTGCTTGCACTAATATAATGAATTTGAATTCTTTCTCCTGAATTAACTATTGAAAATGTAGTATTCTTTGAGGCATACGACATTCAAGTAGATGAAATGGTTGAAAATAATGATCTTGATGCAATATTTACATTTGGAGCTTCAATTTCTGATGATTTAGTATTGCAAGCAGCTGATGAAAAAATAAATCTACTGAATTGTATTTTGGAACAAGAAATCACTTTTCGAGGTATGAATGGTATTCAAGAACCTGATACTCATCAAGAACTTGCCATTGAAGAAGTTAATACTCGAGAACCTGCTACTCATGAACCTGTTACCCAAAAACCTGCTACTTTAGGACCTGCTAATATTCGAGTACCTGACACGTTACTTCCTGATACTCTGGAAACTGAGACTCACGAATATTATGATCACAATAATCAAGAGCATGTAAATGATAACCAAGAGCCTAATTCTCATTCTGATTCTAACAAACAGACATACGAACAAAGGGAGAGTGACATGGAAAGTGATTCCAGTGGCAAAGAAGATCGAAAAATGAAGGAGCAGCTGAAATTCCTCTGAGAAAGCGCAGAAAAAGAAGACATATAGATCGAGAAACCTGGAAAAAAAACAAGAATAAATTGAATAGACAATCTGGAAAGGAATGTTTTGGAAAAAGAGCAGGAGAAGGAATGGGATTTTAATGTACTGAAAGGAGCCAAAGTGATGGGAGCAAGGTGCAACTGAGGGGAAAAATCAGCCTTGGAATGTGAAGGAATATCAGATCAATAGAAGATACAAATATTCGAAACATTTTGGAAACTTTCGTGGAGTGAGAAGATAATTTTTCTCTTAGTACCAGTTGAAAAACTGCCAATCAAGAGAGCTAGAGATCGAAAAGTTGAGAACGAATCAAGAAGATAATTTTCATACATGTATCATCTAGAAACAACTACTAAAATCAGGGTATGCAAAACCATGTTCTACACAGTAAAATACCTGGATCACACTTTTTTCAAAAATTTCCAACATGTTCAGATTATTAAGTCTATTCGACCAGAAAGAGCAACAGGCGATTCCACTGTGACTAATATAACAGAACTTCAGTATAACGAAAATGGATTCATGTATAAAATTTGTCATTCTGAGACCTGGAAACAATTACCATGCAGGAAGATAAGAAAATTTGGAATTATAATGACTTGCCACTGATGTATCCCAATTCTATACCCATAAAGAATGAGAAATTTCAGGATCTCATGAGCCTCAAAGTATCCCTAAAGAAGGACTATCATGCTTTCTATGATAGTTTACCACATTTGTAGAAGTTCACTATTCCTCAATTTCAGTTTCAGAGTTGTATGAATAAAGATAACATCCTTATATATAATTTTCCATTATTATTTCCTTCACAGATATGAAGTAACCTAACTCTACAATAGTGCCTACACAGCATTTTTTCAGTATATTTTCTTTAACATTTCCTGTAATTGGATATACACTTGTTGGCTTTGTCTTGAGCAATACTCAATCAACAATCCATATATTTATTTAATTCAGAGACAATTGATTTTCAGTTACCATTCTGAAGCAATTTTATGTCGGATACGTTGCATTTTGGGAATGAAGCATTACGATTTGCATCCGAAAATTCCGATCTGCTTAATTTATGTGTTGTTCCACTGCATGCAGCCAATTCCAACAAATGCCCGTTACTCCTCCGAAGCCCATATCGGGAATGAGATAGTGGCAATCCCGTCGGACGATCTTCCAGAAATATATGGCAGTCTGGAGATAGTCCAAAACGACATAATATTTTCCAATAAACGTTGTCGACTAAAATCCAATAAAGATGGAAGCATAAAAGTGTCCGACTCTGCCCTCGCGAAACGACTGTACGACACATCATCGCAGGCGGCTAGGCCTTTGTGGGCCGCGCGTGTAGCTTCCTGTTCCGTTGCCATGGCGACCGCTCTCGTTTTTGGGGTAACACCTTAATAAACTTCGTATCTCTTATCAAGTCTGCGAGTCAGGGGGTGTTGTAAATTTGAATCTTATTGTCAATTATCTCACGATTTCGGTACGCAAATCATGGGATACTAAATTTGGTTAAACTTTTTGTTCTGGGAAGAGGCTGAAAGAGGTTGCGTACACAGTGACTCGAGTTTAGGCTATTGTTTCGTCAGTTATTGGAGAAATTTGTTTCAGAAATTGGCGTCTGTTATATAATACGATATATTAGATTTGACTTAATTGAAAACACGGGCCCGAACTGGATTCGAACCTGGCTCTTTTATTCTCTAGGCAGGCGCATCAACCAATTATTGTATCGGAGGCATCAAGAAGAATGACGGTCAATTCACATCTTCAATTCAACCCTTTGTTGTGTAAGTGCGATGAGAATGAAATTTATTTGTTATGATGACCTTTACCACTATAATATGTCTCCATACCGCAAATTTTATCTTTGATTCAATAATAATGACATCTATGAACACTCGCATCCACTCAATTTAGACACTCCAGCCCTAGCGCAGTACGAATCACTCAGCAGAGAGCTTCGAATGACTGAGCTCAAAGGATTGCGCAATCCGATCTCGAATGACGTTCGAAAAGCCCTTGTGGGTTCCGAGGACTTTGCTGTTCCAGGCCCAGATGGGCTGAACACCAAAACTACCAAGCACCCACCGCCATCAGGTTAGAGTTTTCAACTCATGTCTTGGTCAAAGAGCAGCTGATTCCGGTCGAGGTTCCGACCGTTATCATTCCCAAAATCAGAGGTTTGTAGGTTTGTTGATTACTAGGAATTAGAAACCAATACATGCACGAATACTCACTTCAGTTGACCGAATGTTTGAACGGATATGTGATCAGAAAGGAGTTGCTGAATGTGAAGGGAACTTGCTCATCGAGATGTGTGACGCAGGACTCGATACAGTATAAGCGTAACCTCTCTATGACCTGGATCGATTATCGCAAGGCATTTGACACAATATCGCATGAGCTCATCTTGCATTTGCTCAGATGCCTTGCGGTGCCCGAAAAAATAGTGAATGTGCCTTGAACTACTGATACCACTCTGGCGGGCTGGCTTCGCCGTAACATCTGGTCAGGCTAGAGTCCAAGCAGGGTTGGTTACTTCCAGAAGGGGAGTATTTCAGGGTGATTTTCTCAGCCCCCTCCTCTTCTGCATCTCACTATTGCCATCATCCGCTCAGAAATACTTGAGGGTATAACCGTGACACCCCAGGAAACAGGAGGCAGAAGGTTACTCATTTGTATTATTTGGATGGTTTTGAAAAGGATCTCCATCAGTTCTTGAGGGTGTTAGGATAGTACACGCATGTTATCGGTATGAAATCCGTGATATACATATGTGCAATGGTTCATCTCAAAAGAGGACAATGCGGGGACTACGGAGAGGATGTGCAGCTCGTAGATGTAAGCATTCTAGACTATCTGAATACTGGAGAGACGTGTGCCCTCTTCGGAGTGGAACAACGCCACTCACAAGAGGTAACAGCAATGAAGAACTCTATTCGTGGCAAGTATCAGCACAAACTTCGACAGATCTGGTCATCGGAACTATCGGGGAATGAAAAAGTTGCTGCAACGAACATGCTTCCCATTCCAATCTTAGTCTACTTGTCTGGAGTAATGAAGTGATCTCGAAGAGAGATGTGTCAACTCGTTGTGAAGATTACACTGAACGAGGTGATCACAACTCTGTCACCGAGTTGGAACCCGTTCAGAAAAAGGCTCATACGAAAGCCGCATATCGAGTGGTTCAACGAAAAGTATGCACCTTGCTTTCCTCCTTTTTTGTAACTTAACGCAAAAATGCTCGGACAGGTCAATTTTGCTTTTGAGGGGGACACATTTTGGGTGTATTTTTCTACCTGTGCCTTCAACCTCCTAGCGAGGGTGAGTAACAACCCTAAAATTGTAAATGGAAAGTGGGGGCGAGTGATATATCATTTGAAAGGGCACAACATTATCTTTCCAATGATACCTAATTTGTTGTATTTACTTGAATAGTTATAAAAAAGCAAGAACATTTACTCGATATTTTTGGTGTTGATGAAAATGCGAAAAAAACGACATTTTTATCACTACTACATTCCTCAATTTCTCTCGTGCGTTTTTTGGTTCGAATAACAACAGCATATAAGTGTACAAAAATAATTTACGCAAACGTTCATTGATTCAGTTCGGTTGCTTTTGAAATTATTTCAACTTTACTGTAGAAATGGTTTATTCCATTCCTGTACGAGTTGAAATTGTTAAACTTTATTATCAACATAATAGTTGTGCTAGACTTACTGCTCGCCTCTTTAATAACAGTCATCCCAGGAAAAATGTGAATGATTCGTACGTTGCCAAGTTAGTCTAAAAGTTTGTCGATACCGGATCTGTCTGTAATGTGAAACATCAGCCACGGAAACCGATCAGAAATGAAGCAGTGGAAGTCGCTGTTTTGGGACATGTTGGATTGGATCATACTCAAAGTACCCGTCAGCCTGCTGCAGCCTCAGGTGTCTCCCGTTCGTCCATAATACGGATATTGAAAGCCTATAAATTTCATCCGTACAAAATTAAATTAGTACAGGAACTCAATGAAGATGATTATGATAGAAGGCTGCAATTTTGTGAACAACTGACCCGCAGAATTACAGCAGAGTGCAGAAGTATAACACCTGATATGCTACAGAATGTTAGGAATAGATTTGAACAGAATCTATATTATTGTATGGAAGCAAATGGGTCACATTTTCAGCACTAGCTGAAGTAGGATTCTACTAAGTCAATTACACATTTCAAAGTACTGGGTTGTAGTTGTTTTTCTTCATAATACCTACATGTTTGGGTGAAATAAAACAAATTAGGTATCATTGGAGAGATAATTTTGTGCCCTTTCAAATGATATATCACTCGACCCCACTTTCCATTTAAAATTTCAGGGTTGTTACTCACCCTCGCTAGGGGGTTGAAGGCACAGGTAGAAAAATATATCTGAAATGTGTCCCCCTTAAAAGGAAAATTGACCTGTCTGAGCATTTTTGCGTTGAGTTACAAAAAAAGAAGAAAAGCAAGGTGCATACTTTTCGTTGGACCACTCTGTATATCAGTTAACTCCTGTGGCAACATAAGGGTTAGCCAATGCATAAGATCTTCTTCAACGATACTGAAGGCCTTGGCTTATAGAAGCGCCTGACCTTAGCTTTCCTCAGGTCGACTGGGCTGAAATCGAAAACTGAGGGGTTCATCATGGCTTGCCGAGATGCAAGCAGTCGCGTGATGAATAAAGATGTTCCTGATACAAGGACTGATGCATAAGGCTGTCATTTTCGGCTTACTACGCTTATTCAGGACACATGATTATCAGACCCAATGATCACCTACTCCACGGTGTAGGTAGTCTTCGTTGATTGATAATGCTAGTACGCCTTACCGAATGTATCAAGGCATCGGCGCAAACTTAGGCTAGGAAAAATGATAATAATAATGAACTTCATCAACCATACGTGTATAACATAAAATAAAATCAAGTGAAATGAAGTTAAAGTTTAAGTATGGTAGAAAGGAGTCCGATCAGTCAAGACTGGTCTTCTTCAGGAACCTGCGATAGAAAACAAAAAACAACCAAGGCAGACAAATTTTACTAACATAGCGACTATTTTCAGAACCTTCCATGCAACATAATTACTTCACTTTAGCTATGGCTCTTATCATTCTGTACTATTTTATCTCATTTCATACTGAATAAATATCACTGGAGTTTATTCCCAACACCAAATCGTTATTTTCAACACCTCGACACGTGTTTCGATCACCAAGTAATCATCTTCAAGAGGAAGTTTAATCGGTACGTTGCTCGAACAGAACACCCATTTTGATAATACAACTCTATCATTTGCGCGTGTTGTTGAATACTATATCCATCCATGTTAACTTGGCAAAACACAATGATTGAATGACAACTAATTTGACAGATGTAGCTTCAACAAAATGGCCGTTATCAATTGTCAAAGTTCAGAAGTTTCTGTTGGAAGAACCTATAAAAACCACTGTGCTTGCTGTTTTTGGTGAGTGCATTGGCATGGAATGTGGTGGTTGAGCAAACCGGCCATCAGATGCTAGCTTCCACGTAGCCCCGCTAGATACGGGAATGACGGAATCTTGTGTTTCTGTTATTTCCTAACCGAATGGCATCCCAACAATGGCTTAATCCTGAGGTGGGAGTATCCGTGCCGAGAAGATGAATGACACTGAGCCTATCAGCTGTCTCTACGGAACCTTCGAGATACCGGACGCCCTCTCTTCGTAGCATCGCCTTATCACGGTAATGCGGGGCTCTGCCGTGATTGATCTTCTCTCCCTAGCTACTTGTGGGACTTTTATGAACAGAGAGAACTCCAAAATTCTTTCTGAAGCTGAGTCTACACGATAGGTGGATGTCGAACTTAGGACTACAACTGACCTCCCTGAAAATTCAGATCAGGCGCGAGTCTACAGAGGAGATGGATGTCGAGCTTGCGACTCCAACTGACCTCCCTGTGAATTTAGATCAGGAGCGAGAGCTTCTCAACTCTTCAACTCCTGATCCAATAATTGAACCTAAAAAGAAAGGTTTGGTGGTGCAGCCAGGAAACGACTGAGTCTTCTCCTCAAGAGCGGGGTACCTTAAAAAACCGCCTTGCACCAAAGTCTTGAGCGGCATAAGCAGAATCTGTCTCAGGTGGAGTAACAAACCCCCCATGAGCAGGTTAGCAAACGTTTGCGCTCAAGTGATGATTCACCAAAACCTGAGGCGAAAAAGCCCTGTACGGTTAAATCTAAGGTATCGTCAAGTGTAGCTAACGTGCAAAACAGCAGAGCATATACTTTGTGCCTACCCCGCTGGGGACCGAATCAGGAAGCTATAAACACATAGCATAACATAAAAGTAAAAATCCAGCATGTATAGCTTTGAAATATAACAATCAAGATATTGAAGATCAACATACGGTTGCAGATTTGATTGCTAGGCATTTCTCTTCAGCAGCTGCAACAAATGCCATAAATTTTTATAACAGACTGCCACTTTCTATAAAGGGGTTGAATTCTGCAAATTTGTTCAGTAAGAAAGTTGAGAACTTATTACTGGATAAATATTACTACAGTCATAAGGATTATTTAGAGGATTCTTTTACAGAAGAATAATATTGTATGTATATTTATTTGACTACGGCAAGCAAAATTGCCACATTTTTTATTTATTTCTCAATTAGCATTTTATATATCTATATGTACCTATACCTTTGTATATGCGAATATTAATTTTTATTTAAGCTTTGATTCCATAATTTTATTCATGAGTGACGTACTGTTTTTTGTAATTAATCATTGACCTGCCGTATATACGCTATGCATCACAAATGGTGAATAAATATTATTATTATCATTATTATAAGCTTCATAACGGGTGTATTTCCGGCATGTTCAAAAATAGCCATTATTATTTCTTTGCACAAAGGAGGCTATATTAACAATCCTGCCATTTTTAGGCCTATTTCTATGCTACCTACCCTTGCTAAAATCATAGAAAAACTTGTTAAACAAAGAATTATCATGTTTGTGAATAAACATAATATATTAGTAGCAGTCAATTTGGGTTTCAGAGTTTGAAAAACACGGAAGAGGCTATATTTCATCTACTGGAAAACGTGTATCTCAACTTAAATAATTGTGAAATAGCAGCGGCAGTTTTTTGCGATCTTTCAAAAGTTTTCGATTGCGTGGTTCATGAAATTCTGTTGCAAAAACTAGAAGTTTATAGCTTTAGAGATATATCTTTGAAATAGTACAGATCATACCTGTCAGAACGTACTCAGAAAGTCAAACTCCCGGACAACATTTCCCATCTCCAGACAGTCACTTGTGGTGTTCCACAAGGATCGGTTCTAGGACAAATTCTCTTCTTATATTAACGACCTAGCCCGCATCAATATAACCGCAGGAATAACCCAATTCGCTGATTACACTACATTATTTTGGCATTGCAAGAATGATTGGATCAGCATGGATATTATAAAAATAAAAGACTGGTGTGACTCGTATCATTCAATATCTCAAAAACTAGTATCATCAGCCTCAAGTACTCCAAACTAGATATCTACCTGGATACTCAATTGATAGAAAACAAAATATCAGTAAAATTTCTGGGATTACACATTGATAACAATTTGGATTTCGAAGGTCACATAAATAACCTATGTAAAAAATTTTCATCAGGATGCTTTGCATACAGAGTATCAGCAAATTAATTGGGCACTAATATGGCAAAAAATGTGTACTTTGCTCTTACTGATTCCCATCTGAGATGCGGTATCTGTTTTTGGGAACGTGTTGCCAATACATGTTTGATAGGGTGTTTTAACTACAAAAAAGAGGAGTTAGAAATATGTTTAGAGTTGGATTCAAGGATTCCTGTCGACCTTTATTCAGAGAGCATAAAATTTTGACCTTGCTTTCCATACTCATATTGGAAATATGTCTGATGCAAAAAAATGCAGGACGGAAATTTTCATTTCACCACGACGAAATACCAGAAATGAGCTCAATATAGGTTTACCGATTCCAATATCATAAAAATTGAGAGGTCTTTCATATACAGTGTCACCATTAAAGTGCGCACCATATGGGAAACTTTTTTTTCGAAAAGTTTCAATGAAGTTTAACTTTGGCACTTGTTTGTGCTTTAAATTCAACTTAAAATGATGCGGCCAACTGCAATCCACTGAAGTTCAGTGCTTGTCAAATTCAACTTTTTTTTTGAAAAAAAAATTGAAAAAGTGCATTTCTAAATCGAATTTAACAAAAAGTTACTTGAAAAAGTTTTTACCCTCTGACCTGAAAAACGACTCAATATACAGTCTAATCGACTTCGTTAAAAAGCTGGGTTTATTTGGTCGAGTATGAATAGGTGTGAGCCACAATGAACCCTTGCGAGTTGCGGTGGAGGGTCGAATAGACCCACTCACTTTAGACCTAACCAAACCTAACCCTGTATAAAGGAAAACTCGTATTCATCATCTTATTATGAATTATGAGTACACTGACCCACACTATATTCCATACACTATACACTATAATACTTATCCAAGTTTCACAATGAATTCAATTTATTTCAGATGCGTTTCGCTACACGGTAGCTTCATCAGTTGCACATGCATCATTATATTGATATTGTTAACGAGTTCATCAAAAATCCATTATCTTTTGAATTAGTCCTCCATCTCACGTATTTCCCTGACAACGGTTTCCCGCTCATGTCTCCAGTCTATCATGTACCCCGGAGAAAAAACTAATCACTGCCGCCGGAAAAAGCTCTCTGTATATATTGATTTCGGGCGAAAATAGAGCAATTAACGGCAGTGTACACGGCGGGACGGTCTGGTAATTCCATTAGCCTCGAACGTGAAAAGCTGTTGCTTTTCCATTTCCCATTTATTGACGAATGCCTGCCATTCAAATCATTGTGCAGTCGATATCATTGTGATTTTTAATTCTTGATCAGTTGGAAGCAGGCTTCTTCGACTTCGGTTGTTTCGCAGAGCTGAGTGCCTGCAGGACTGAAATTCATATTGGAGGGATTCGCAAACTGAGAAAAAGTAGGGCATTATTGTTCCAATACATCACCGCTTGGGGTTAGGCTGTGTAAATAACAGAAGATTCCAGGGTGGATGAATTGTATTAAATTTTGACTGGAGTTCGTTCGATTCAATATTTATTTGGGCTGCGAAACCACTTTATTGAATATCACAGTCAATATTTTTGAAAGGAATTGATAAATATACACGTTAGAGTTTCAGTTTTGCTAGATCATTCGAAATTATTTGACACCTTGAGTCACATATTGCCACTAGCGAAATTCAAATTTATAGGGTTATCTATGAAAACACTTTTGTTTTCCATATGTCCACCGCAGGGTTCTATTCTGGGCACATTGTCATTAGCACTTCATACTTTTGATTTCGAAAATGCAGTCCAAACTTGCAACACAAACTTTTACGCCGACGATTCTCCCATAAAATATCTGCATTGAACTGAACACTGAATAAAGATAAACGCAGATGAAACAACGGGAGTAGATTCTGGTAGTAAATACCACAGAAGAAAGGAAACGTGAAAATATGCTTTGAGAATCAAGATATCAAACAGATGAGGTTTGAGATCGCGAATGAAAAACCGAGGTTCAAATTCCAAATTCTGTCATATTTTGTAAATTCATTGATAACACAGTTCTGTATCAGACATGTAGGGAGAGTCAGTTTAGGTCCATTGCACTTAGGCCACATGTGATCCATTGTACATCTTCCCGAGCAGTTGTCCTCCTAGGTAATCGTCCAACTTGTCCTTTTCACGAAGGTGGATAAGTCACTAGGAGACATCTTCTTTACATCGGCAGGTGTGGGCGAAGACTCGCCGAACACATACTCTCTTATTGACGATAACTCCGAACACTGCATAGAGGTGTGTCCACTAGCCTCATATTGTGGAAATGTTTTCTTATTTGACAGTGGCCAGTGAGAAATCCTACTGCCAAACGTCACACCCATGCTGATTGAGCATGGGTGTGACGTTTGGCTAGTTCCACAATCATCAGTCCGTAGGTGACACTCGGTCCTGAAATTCCTAGTCCAGCCGCTTCCTTGGCTGAAGAGTCGGCAATGCGATTACCTTTACTCCTGTTGTGCACTTTAATCCAGTTCAGGATAATATTGACTGAAGCTTTGACTCAATCTTGGTGGCACTCTAGTACTAGCCCTGAGGTAACACGTTGTCTGTTCAAGGCTAAAGGGCTTGTCTGCTGTCAGTGCAGATTGTTATGTTTTTCCCAGAAATTCCTTTCTTGGTTATTTTTTTTGTGACGATTGAGTTACCTGCCAGTTCTGTTTGAACCACGCTGGTATTTTTTCCCATTCACCACTCGATCCTTAGGCTTAGTGATCTGGAGTACACATCTTTGGTTTTTGAGTCGTCTGTATATATGCGTATTGCATTTGTAGCATCTAGGTCTAAAGTGAGTGGGCCTGTTCGACCCTCCACCGCAATCCACAATGGTTTATTGTCGCATCTGACTCTGTGTTCTGTTTCATTTGTATTTTGTAGGGTTTATTGAACATAAACCCAGGTTCAATTGCATCACTGGCTGCCTGTAGCATATGTTGCACAGTAAGCGCTTCTCCCCAAGATGAGAATTATTCAGCAACTGATTTTGAATATTACTGGAGGTTTTTCCCAACACTAAACCGCCATTTCAACACTTCGACACGTGTTTCGATCACCAAGTGATCATCTTCAAGAGAAAGATCAAACAGTGCATAAAAACTGATTTTGACTAGGTAATCAATGAAAATACGATCATGAACTTGTTCGTCATAAAAAACAGAAGGTACTAGGTGATCATTTCAAATTTGATAAAGGAAAGATTATTCTATGGAAAAGTTCACTCCGAGTTATTTGAAAAATAAAATTATTAAAAAAATGTTCGTGGTTCCCACCTCTCCATCAATATATAGTGTAGGAAGGACGAAAGGAAATAAAATTGAACAGATCGATGGAATTAATGCCCTCGATGGAATTACAAATTTTCTGTTTCTCAATAGTGAGAAAAAAAAGGAGAAAATCAGAAAAAAAAAATAGAAAAGTTTTTTTTAAATGATCTCGGCTGAAAATATTCATTTTCAATAAACACTTTCATTTCCGAATACTGAGAATTTGATAATATACCAGAAACATACATTGAGTTTGAAAATATTAACACCTAAAATTGATTATTGAAGAAATGAATTGAATTATGACGAAATGCTGTGTATTTCTCGATTATACAATCAATAATCGTTAACCGATTTCCAATATCCAATTTTGCAGATATTATTTATGTTGGAAGTAAGAGTTAAGATGGATAGCCTGCTTAATGCCCTCGACAGAAGAAAAGTAGATCTGCAGTTGACCTTGTCATCTTGGCAAGGTCCAGTTCGGGAAGGGTAGCTTGTATTATCCTCCAAAGCAAGATGGACGTTGTACACAGTTGGTGCCTGAGGGCGCAGGTGTCTGCCAACTCCAGCAAAACTGTGATATTGCCCGTCACCAGGCGGAGAAAATTGGACGATTTGAGGCTACTTTCCATTTGGAACGGAGGTGAAATATCTTCGCATTGTCCTTGATGAAAAACTCACCTGGAATGCATACTTGGAAAAAGTTTTACATAAGGCCAGACAGTGCCTATAGACATGACGAAGGATTTGTGATGAAACTTGTGGTTTAGGTCCCTAACAAATTCATTAGATTTATGTGACGATTATCAGACCAATGATCACTTATGGTGCAATTGCCTGGTGGCCGAAGGCGAAGCTCTGTGGCTTACAGAAACAGGCTTGTCGGACCATCAGTAGTGCCATCAGTACCACACCCTCAGCGGCCATAGAACTCCTTCTAGATCTATCTCCTCTCCATATTTTTCTGGAAAGAGAGGCTAGATGGACTGCATATAATCTTCTGCACATTGCCAATTTCACAAAGCAATTCAATGCAAAGTGCAACAGACTATTGGTTGATACTGAAAGTCACAGCATTCTGGAAATTACCTCTGACTTTACGCTTCCAACTGTCAATTACGAACTGCCTTATGAAGTACTGTTCTGGAGTAGAGAGGACAGGATCCTCCGGGAGGACGAAATATTTAGAGCAGATAATTGTTGGTTCACAGATGGATCGAGAACACCTTTCAGTTCTGGTGCACGTGTTTTCACTCGCAGACCCAGAACAGATATATCAACCTACCTAGGAACCTATGCGACTGTATTTCAAGCAGAAATTTTACTCTATTGAAATGTGTGCGGAGAGATTGGAAGAATCCAACCTCATACCCAAGTCAATAAAAATATTCTTGGACAGTCAAGCGGCATTGGAAGCTCTTGGCTTCAACGTCTAAATTGGTAGCAATTTGCCAATAACGACTCTCCTAAATAGGAAGACTTGACCAGATTGTCTCTGGTCTGGATTCCTGGCCATACTGGCCATCCTGGCCAAAAAATTCGAATTCACTTTGCTGTCACTTTACAAAAACATCATTACGCACCTGAAAATGCAGCACATTTTTTTTAATTTCATTTGCACTTTTACAGAATTCATGTTTTCCTACACTTTTTGTTCAAGTCTATTTCCATTGTACAAATTCATATTCTTTCCTTAGTTGTATACAACCAATAATATCGATAATATCAGTGAATTAATCATTTTTCTTCATTTGATAACGATCACTACAGGAAAATCCTTTGAATGCTCTGAGATGAGTGACTGTGCTGTTTCCATTTTCATGAATATCAAGTTGGACGAGACATATGAAATAAAAAATGAATCCGGAAGATATAGCTTAGAAGGAATCCAAAAAGAGAGAATTGTATTGTATCTCTGGTGATTGAGAAAAGTGACTTGTTCCATTTCATATACATGCATTATAAATGAAAGAGGGCCTAGGAACGACCCTTGTGGAATTCAATTTTCTTTTTCTCTGATTTTGATATATCATGTGTATGGACTAAAAACCATCGCTTTTTATTTGTTGAATGAGATTAGAAGAGGGATAGTGAGACTTCTTTTACGAATACATATCATGTTAAAATACGGAAACATCAATTGAACTTCTCTAGAGAACTAACGAGAAAAAATCATGTCACATCCAGAATATAGCACACTCACAACCACTGCAGTAAAAAGCATGTTTGTACAAATGAACATTACTATTCAAGTATCCATTAGGTTCTTTCGGGATTACCGCAGAGTAGTTAAGTTTTTCGTTAAACTAACTCATACTTTAGCTCTATTGCGAAATGAATAACCAGAGGAACGTTTGCGAGACAAATTACTGCATGTAGAACTAAATTGCATATTAAATGAACATTCGTAAATCCTACTCTACAAAAAATTCCGAGCCGTTCCACGGAAATAGAGTTTTGCCTCATACCAATATTTGGCTGGGAAATTTAGAAAGTCGAATTTATGTTGTTGAATGGAATATTCCAAATGGCGGTGAACTAATTGAAATTATTCGAATGGAAAATAAATTTCAGCATGCTTGTTTCGACACAAGTTTTCCTTTTGATTAGCTCTGTGGTTGATAGAGATTTGATAAAAAATTGAGTTGAAAAAATGGTCTGTCATCTCGGAAGATTTTGAGGTTAAGTTACAAAGGTTCGATTCCAAACCGTTCATTGTTAACCACCAAGAAAGAAGTATATAAAACGGGTCAACCAAAAATTATTCAAAATAGAAGCATAAAGAGAACATTTGCATCAAAATTTCTAAAGTTGTACTAGGTTGAAATACGAGTACGAGGTCTATTCAAACAATAAGGCGAATGCTGAAGTTTAGCTGCCTACGTACATTTGACTAAATATTTTTTCATGTTGGTACACTAGTTTCGAAAATAAGTTCCTAGTTTTAGATGTTGAGTATGTTCAGTTTGTTGGTGGAAGGCATAAAAGTTGGAAGTTTGAATGGATCGAAGAATTTGCATTTAATTTTGTCCGTTGACAGTGGCATACGATGATTTTACTTCAAATCTGACAATGTTTACAAAGCAAAGTTTGTTCCAAAATTAATGAATTTTGACCAAAAGCCGTCGCATGAGCATCGCTGAGGAATTGTTGAATGACAAAGTCCAATCGTCACAATGAAAGATCTCAGAAGAGCCAAGACCAAAAGGCAATTCAAATTTGATCAACTGTCAAGGTTTCGCTCAGTGTTTTATGTGATTACCGTGTCGTAATGCATCAGGAGTTCTGGCCACACTGTCAATAAGACGTATAATATTGAAGTTGAACGCTACTTGCGAGGAGCAATCCTACGAATAAAACGTCCAGTATTGTGGAGAAACAATCCATGTCTTGTGCATTACAATGATGCACCCGCTCAATCTTCATTGCTTGCTCGTATTTTTTTACCAAAAACAAGACCGTCACCATGCCTCAGCCACCATATTATCCAGATTCGACTTCCTGCGCCTTTCTTCTGTTCTCAAGATAGAAGAGACCCTTGAAAATATGGCGGCGATTGGGGAGGTAAAAACTGAATCGCTCAGAGAGCTTAAAGACATACCAAAAAGTGAATGTCAGAACTGTTTTGAGGATTGGGAAAAACGCTGCTACCAGTGTTTTATATTTGAGAGGACTACTTTGAAGGTGACAAAATAAAAATTGGTGAAGAATGAATATTGTTGAATGAAAATTTCCCTAATTTTTTGAGTAGACCTCGTATATTAGACCTCGAGAAATTTGAACATTATCGTAATTTGAATGTTGGAGATTTCATCTATTTTTTTCAGCTTGAATAAGGTTTGATGAGACATCCATCAACAAGTGATATGTCATTCCTACATTGTGAGTCTGGAGTAAACAATATTAGATACTGCTAATTTAGATGAAATAATGATCTAGTGAAAAACAGAGCATTGTAAACAAATCCAATGCAAAAAGGTTCATATGTAAAGTTTTTTGTATGGCAGTTCATGCTTATCAAATTGGCAGGATCCTATATAGAACTGCGAAAGGGGAAAATACAGGGCGTCTCTGAATAACGTGCTGATATTCGAGGAACTTATTTTTCGGTCCTTTTCTCTGCCATATTGTTTTCGTTATGATCCTAAATATTGTTCTGGAACGTAGTACGTTCGTTCTATGAATCAGAAGGAATTTTCTGCTTCCCAAGTTTTATTCTTGCTGGTGGACTTTCTGGATCATACGCCAGTGTGAAAATCATTATTGAAACTCTAATTAATTTCTGAGCAAATCTGATCTGGTATGGTTTCGCACAAGGTAAACGACATTTCAGTCAGGAATGGAATATGATTTAGACTCAATGAAGCACTAACAAGCGAATATTCAAACTGTAATTATAAAAATCGCGTATGAGCTGTAGAGGATCGGAGGTATAGCCACCCAGGTTACCGGAACTCAATAGCTAGATTATGGACAATGGAGTTAGGTTAGGTTAGGTTAGATCCAAAGTGGCTGGGTCTATTCGACGCTCCTTCCCAACCCGCAAGGGTTACGAGGGAGCGTACGTGGCTTACACCTATTCACACTCGACCAAATGAAGCCAGCTTGTTAACGAAGCCGATTATGTTGCATGGTGAGTGGTCTTTCAGGACAGATGGTAAGAGTACGGCTTTGTCAAACTCTAAAAATCTGATTCGGTACCCAGCGGGTCGGGCACAAGTTATGTGCTCTGCTGTTTCATCATTTTCCAAACAGAGGGGACTCACACAGTCTGATTATATATGATGATTCAAAAGACAGTGACCTATAAGAAGGCCTGTTAGACATCGCAGTTTATCCCTACAGTAGTCCAACAACTGATTGGTATCAAGCTTCGAAGGGTGAATAAACGCCTTAGAGTGAGCCAAACCTGGAAGATCCTGTCAGGAGTCCATAAATCTTCTTGCTATCTAAGTGTTCAATCTTTGTTTGGTAAAGCCTAATGCGATGCCAATAACCGGTTCTGGTCCGATGAAGCTGCTTGCAGCACACTCCTCAGCAAGGGAATCAGCAGCCTCATTGCCTCCCAGGCCAGTATGGCCAGGAATCCAGACTTGACAATCTGCTAAGTCTTCCTATCGAGAAGAGTCGTTTTTGGCAATTTGCTACCAATTTAGACGTTGCTTGATAGGAGCCAAGGGCTTTTAACGTTGCTTGACTGTCCGAGAACATTTTATTGACTTGTGTATGAGCTTGGATTATTCCAATCTCACTGCACAAAATTCAATAGCGTAAATTTCCGCTTGAAATTCAGTCGCATAGGTTCCTGGGCAGGTTGATATCTCTGTCCTGGGTATGCGACTGTACCAGAACCGGAAGGTGTTTTTGATCCATCTGTGAACCAACAACTATCTGCTCTTAATCCAGTCCTCTCTACTCAGGAACAGTACTTTATAAGGCAGTTCGTAGTTGACAGTTGGAGGCATAAAGTCAGAGGTCATTTATAGAATGCTGTGACTTCCAGTGTCAATAATCAGTCTGTTATCAGTCAGCAGTGGAGAAATAACATTAATTTTTTGTAGAACTGTCGCAAACAGCCTGACATTTTCCCAAGAGTACATATTTCTTCGGGAGAAAATGAATGATTACAGCAAATATTATGTTAACTTCAAAAACCTGGTGTATCATGACTCTTCTTTTTTAGATGATTTGAACTCCTCTGTCACTTCGGATCAAGAGCGAGAAAGGAGTCAGGGAATTATTTTTGACAAATGAGGGAGAAACGATTGTTTGGAAAAGAATAGTAATTTTTAGAATAATGCAGATTAGATCACAACCCATCGTCTATCAAAACTTCTGAATATACTCTAATAGTTTATCATAATACTAGTTTGTAAGGCAGGATATGCATGATTTATTAACAGGATATGAGGTGAACTTTCCAGATTTTTTCATCTCCAGAAGGTGTTAACTTTATTTGGGGTAGTTTATTATTAAAGGTGCTGCATCAAGGTGCTGTTTTGCGGCCAACTTTCTTCAATCTTTATGTCAATGATTTATTCGAACGACATACGTGTGGAGGAGTGGTGAGTTTCGCGGACGACACTGCAGTTTTCTACCAAGGAACTGACTGGACCACTCTCAAAAATAACATTGAGGTTCAACGTTAAAATACTGACAATCAACTATAAAAAAACTCACTTTTTGCTAGCGACAACTGGCTGTTCGCAGACCTCAAAAAAAATGCTCATCGGTGAGAAATGTTGGATGGAGATTATGTTGAAGAACACAGCCAACTGTGAACAAACAAACCCGTTATCTTTCTTGGACCCAAGACTTTTTAGCCCAAGTTTTGAATATCAAATAGGCGGAAAATAGGAAACTCCTGCCATTAGTCTCAAAATTTTTTTTTTGGCTAATGAAAACATCCCGTGCATGGATAGTATTACTCCACAGACACAACCCATACCTCAGTCGTGAATTTACTTGAGCGTGATAGAAAGTTATCAACTGATTTTGTTCCAGTATCTCTTTTAAATTCCTAAAAAGAAATAATGCTACCTAACTTTGACACTAACTGTTCACAATGAGATTTTCAGCTAAGACATTCATCAACATATACACCTATAAATTTCACGGTTTCTGCAGTACTGCCCTTCAGTTCATTATCAGATGGTGTAAAAGTGAGTTTTTGCTGAAACGTTTTTCGCCTATTATGAAACCTCACGATTTGTGTTTTCGACTGGTTGAAATGTAGGTCATTACCACTATAGTAGGCAATTAACTTTTCCATATATACATTGCATTTTTGTTCAAGGCGGTCATCATCAGAATCTGATAGAATTAACGTAAAATCGTCAGCCTATGCTGTGTACATTTCATTCCCTAAAACATTCTCTATATCATTAACGTAGAGAATGAATAGGATAGAACCTAATATTGATCCCTGCGGCACTCCCATATAGAGTTTGATTTTATCTGATTTTTTTGTTATTATCCCACCTTTACATTTATGTTTTATGATCACATACTGAGTTCTATTCTGTAAAAAATTTAAAATCCATTGAAGTACAACACCCCTGACTCCATATGTCTCTAATATCATCAATAATTTATTATGATTGACCCAATCGAAAGCCCTACTGAGGTCGCGAAAGACCCCAACAGGGCTCTCGCCTGCATCAATCAGGTTTACAATTTTTTCATAAAAATCCAAACTGGCTGTTATCGTCGACCTATTCTTCTGGAAGCCATGCTGTTTATCATTCAAAATTGAAAATTCATCAATGAATTTCATGAATCGATCTAAATAAGCATATTCAAATACTTTTTGAAAACTACATGGGATTGTGACAGGTCTGTAATTTTCAGGAGAATTTACGTTACCCTTTTTAAAAATTGGCATAATTTTTCCGATTTTGATACTTTCTGCAGAAGTTACTGAAGTGAATGAATAATTTATCAAATATGTAATAGGTTTTATTATACATGATAAGAGCTTTTCAAGAATAAAAATTGGTATATCGTCAAAGCCTGAAAAATACTTATTTTTCATTCTCCTCAACAATAAGTTCAGTAATTCTGGTTCACAAAACGGATTGAGATATAATAAAGTACTTGAATTAATATTCAACGAACTTTGAGCTATATATACCTTCGAGTTAGGCATTTGACCTATCAAATTTTTTGTTGAATTTATAAAGAAGTCATTAAAAATTGATACAATTTTCATGGTTGAGGTTACATTTTCATTGGATGTTTTCTTTCGGTTTCAAATATTTCGGATGGACGAATCGTATAATCGTTACAACTGTTTTAAAAATATATTCATAATGGCGGAATATAAATCGAAGTTCATAGTATAAAATAAAAAATGGTTGGTAATATTCTAGTTATCTGTTTTTTCTTTTTTTCTCTTCGAATGAATACATTATTCAAATGAAATTTTTCATTTGAATAATGTGTAGTATTACAATATTATTTAATAATATAGGCGAGTTCTTAAATTCACAAAATTTCTGATGGATTTCTTCAATAAATATGAGTTTTGGATAGTCCGATAAATGGATCAATAAGATCTATCGATGAACTCATTGAAGAATTGAAGGACTCATCTGATTTCAAAATTTATTTCAATTTTCTCACACAACTGCATTTTGAATGTATTCGATATCAACCATCTATGGTGTCTTTTTGTAAACTATGACGTAATAAAAATTATTTGATGGATCTCCCGATACCGCATTTAAGAGGCCATTTGCAAACATCTAATAACCAACCCTTGCTCAGCAATGAAACTTATCTAATTATATAAACCCCCTGAATTCGTTTTTCAAAACAATTTTTCATTATTCAAATTGAAATCTCAAGAATGGAAGTATTATCTTGAGACGAAATACCCACACAATCCAAACAAAAGACCCGATTTTGCCGTCGCACTATTTCAAAACCTTTACCCCTTTGTGACATATTTTGTCTACAGAGGATTACAGTTCGAAGCGTAGCATTAATAAAATGTGACTACAAAAACAAAGTTTCATTTCATAACATCGAAACTTTCCATTTAGCATTTTCAGGTATATCAACAAAAATTGAGGTGAAATGGAAAATAAAAAAGAATCAACAAAATGAAAAATTTCTCTGTGAAAGATAAAAATGAATATTTTACATACATGTTGCAAATAAAATATATAATACCATGAAAAGTAAATTGAAAAAGGAATAAACAAATAAAAGTATCTATTCAACAGAAAATTAAATATTACAAATACATGTTTCAAAATATATAATATATTCCAAACATAAATATAGTTTTTCTCTGCATGAAATTCAGTCCCATATTTTGTTTCTCAACATTTCATTGGTTGGTTCGAAGTTGATCACACCCACAACTGATGATACTCCTTCTTTGGAAAAAATAAACGTGTTTTTCAGATAAATTATGTCTTTTGATGTTGGCTAGTTCATGTCCACTTTTTTATGTTGTGATTTTGATTTCGTCATCCAAGGTGGGAATTCTGGAATTTCTTCCCATGATTGGCAATATTCATTTATCCAATATGTTTTGAGCATTTTTCGTTTTTTTTAAACAGTTGGTTCCATGTTTTCCTCATTTGAAGTATATGAGAATTCCTCTTCGATTTCAATTTCATGTTTTATAGGTATCTCTTTATTTTCTATGCAAGTGGAAGGTACTGATTCACACCTTGATGAATCATTATTCGCAGTAGAAGTTTAATTTTCATCTTCCTACTAAAGTTTTAAAATTGACATTTTTTTATCATTTCATATACAACATATATGTTCTTACAAGTTTATTTTAATCGTATTTGATTAGCCACTTATCCATTATCTTTATTTGAAGTTCAACTGAATTAAAACATTGAATATTGAATGCTAAAACTGATAACAAAACAAATGATAATAACGTCAGCTACAGAAGAGACGTTTTCTAACACTCTTGTACTCAAAACGTATTCATCTCTCTCTCTCTCTCTCTCTCTCTCAGTAATTTGACTGCTCCTTAGTGAGAGAGAGAGAGGACAGACGGAAATATTTTGAATAGAAGAGCCACAGAAAACAGAACAATGTTGTCACCCCCAGACATCTGAATTGCAAACTTTTTCAAAATGTTGGCAATTTTTGATATATTTTCCCGACCTTGGGAAATTGCTCTCAATTCACCCGCCAAATCCAAATTTCCGCAAAAACGCCCCAAGATCTCGAAAATGCCCGCATGTGGAATGTTCCTCAATTTGGGATATTGCAGCAAATGCAAATTTGAACAAAATAAAGTTGAGTTCAATTCATGAGTTTTTCAAATTCACTTCGAAAAAAAATGCGTTGTTTTAGAGCTGTTTTATGAAAACTACTTGATTTTCGTCAGGAGGAACATTCCCTATTCGGGCAATTGTCGCCTAATCGGCAACACTGACTGAAACTGATGTTTATGACCTGAATTCCATGGAAGCTCATCGGTAATATAAGTACTCGTAATAATAGTCATTTACTGCGTTAATGAAGTTTTATTAGATTTGGAGCTTTCCGATCCATTTAATTTCGAGTTACAATAAATTTTGTTATATCAGCTATTATGAAAACCTACTATAGAATGTTTTGACACTGAACGATCGATTTTTCACTACGCGAAAATTAAAGTCCAGGATGTATTTACTATATACGAATGGACAATGAAAAAAAAAGGATGAGTGCGATAGACTGACCAACAAGTAGATATCCGTCTAGTTGTGAACTAAAGACCAAATATAATGCATTTATGATACAACAGGAGTCAGCGTTGTTTCGACCCGCGCCATAGGTTTCATCCCTGGTGCTAGGCCGAACCACAAATGCATTGCTGAACTCAACTATCCTCATAGGGCGAGCTTGGGGAAGTGAGGGCCTTGTGTGTATTTGCCTTGCACTAAGAGCTGCAGGGAAAGGCAGAGGCGAATCTCATCAGCAGACCATGTGTAAGCTTGACTTTGCAACTGACCGCTTTGGGGAGACTTAATCATCTTTGATATTCGGGGATTGAGTTCTCAATCAATCCCATAAATGACGTTCTCAAGAAAAGGTCTTACTCAGATACCCGTCTGTTTGATGGAAGAGATTAAACAGTCCTGAAGATGAGAGAGAGAGAGAGAGAAGAGAGGAGAAGAGGAGAGGTTGGGATAGAAGAGGTGGGGACTGACTAGAGAGGGGAGAAAAGGACAGAGAGGTGAGAACATGAAAGGACAACGGTGAGTGGGGAATCGAAGAGGAGAGTGAGAAAGAGTACCAGATGAAGGCAAAATACCAATGCTGAGTTGGAGAAGAATCTGCAGAAAGACCAGAAGTAGTAACATTTTGAGAATTGAAGTCAATGTATCGTTTCTTATTAGTCAGTGAGCTATGCTTGAAGTTCATTTGCTTTAGATCAATGTATTGTATAATCAAAAGCCAATAACCGTTTGCGAATCAATGTCATTACCTGAAGTTTTGATGAATTTCCAGTTATTGATGTGGTAGAGCAGAACAACTCAGTTAATATCTCATTTCGCAAGAAACTCAGGCAACCAATCAAAAATATAACCAGATTTACAAATTAAAGAAGTGATTGTTCAAAAATCAGCATCAGTTCTGCGTATCATCTCATCGGAAACGAGAAAGAAAAAAGGTCAGTAGGAGTTGAATTCTATGTGGGTTAATTTTCCCTCCCAAACACACACACATACTGGCTTCAGTATAGAACATGTAGAATATTGGCTTTGCATAACATCAGCAGGGTTTTTTTATTAAAGAGCCACAAATATTCATATAACTTTAGAAAACTACAGTAACATAATAACATTAGTAAAAGTCTTATGTTGTCTACTCTGAATATCCAATATAGTCCAGATAACGGCTTCTAGCAGAACAATCCCGCAGAAGTTAGGTACCGTGATGGATAATTTTTTTTGAAGACAACTCCGCCAATTGATATTCCCTACTTTTTTGATAAAATACTCCTTCTCCAAGGGCTTCAAATACAAAACGAATTATCTACTAGATGAAGGTATATATTCTAATGGAGATGAAAAACTCTGTATTTTCAGGATGATCTCGGGGTTGGGGTAAAATATTTGATATTTCTTCTGTGAATTTTTGAACACCATCTGCGTACATGTTATTGCTGCAAGCAGCTTCATCGGACAAGAACCTGTCATTGGCATCGCTTTGAGCTTTGCCAAACAAATATTGAAAACCTGGATGCCAGAAGATTTATGGACTTCTGGCAGAATCTTCCAGGATTGGCTCACTCCAAGGCGTTTATTCACCCTTCTTGATACCAGACAGTTGTTGGACCACAGTAGGGATGAACTACGGTGTAACAGGCCTTCTTATAGGTCACTGTCATTTGAATCATTATATTCAGATACTTGGACTGTCGAAAGACAATGTTTCTCGCCTCTGTCTGGAAAACGATGAAACAGCTGAGGACATACTTTGTGCCTGCCCCGCTGGGGATCAAATCAGGTTTTTAGAGTTCGGCAGAGACGTACTCTTGCCATCTGACCTGAAAGACAACTCATCGTACAAACTAATCCGCTTCGTTAAGAAGCTGGGTCCATTTGGTCGAGTGTGAATAGGTGTGAGCCACAATAAACCCTTGCGGGTTGTGGTGGAAGTTAGAGTAGACCTGCTCACTTTGGACCTAACCTTACCTAATCTAACATGTAATTGGATTATCACAGTTGAAGGGAAGGTCTAACCAAGGAAAAATTTCATCCGATACCAGATATCAAGAGTTTTTTTCCACTAATTCCTCAGTACCAAGGGAACGGTGTCAAATTTTATTCGTTCCCATATCTATAATATAAAGAGATTAGCTAATCAGGATCCCTATTTTAACTCCATCAACCTGTTTATATACTCTGCAATTTCAGATAATGAAAACAATATAATATTATTGATTTCTATTGAAATTCTATCTGTTTTATCACCTCTTAGGGCAAATTTTAACAAATTTGCTTTTCGAAGAAATTGTTTTGAACATAAACCCTGAATGTGTTTCAGGAGGATCCTCCTATAATAAAGGAACGATTTGTTGGCAACCTTGTTATATCAACCAGGAAATTTCCCTTTGATTGAACGAAATCACCCATCCAAGAATCATATGAAACCGTATCTGCTTTGTTCATGAAATAACAGATAACCCCGTACACAATTGACCCGAAATTTACCTCCGGATACAAAAAGCTCCCTTTATTGGCCCAATCTACGAAACTCTCGTGGGACCCGGAAGGAAACGTGAAACCGCATCATTCCAGTCGAATACACAAGCTCACACAAACTGGGTCGGGCAAGATACCGCCGAAGACGAAGTTCTCATGGACGTTGAATGTCTTATTAAGTCCCTCTCAAAGGCTGATGAAGGCAAATTGGTTGATGCCATGTAGACGTGGATGTAACTAGCCAAAGCCAAAATCGTGATAGTGAAGTAGATTTTACGTTTATTGTAACATATCAGTGAATATCAGTGGAAAGTCTTTCAATATGGAAATATTCAACATGGATTGTCTATCTTTTTAGGATTACCATTTGGTATCACTTTCCGAAATGAAAGTTATGAGAATATGTATACAAGTGTGAAAGAGAAGACTACTGTTGAGAATAGAGACCAAACACAACTCATCAGTGGTGCTAAGCTATAGCTCTAAGATATGGCTGGACTGGAGTGTTCTTGAAGGACAAGCTTGTGTAAGAATAGACGAGCAGACTTTGAAAAATACACGTTTTATGAGATATCAAAGGTAAACACGGTTTTTAAAAGCGATCCGTTGCATGGGATTTATCCTCTATATTCCAGTGCAGCTCTTATTGCAAGGCAACCAAAGTCCAAAGACAAACCATTCGTGATTAAAGAGTGTGAGCTTTCACTGCCAATGATAACTATATCAAAGCTATTTTCCGAGTTTGTTGGTGATTGTCTATAGGTTTTCATGTCTGTTTACGACTGCGGTAAATATTATCAATGTCGAAGAAGCAATCTCTAGCAGGCACTGTTACAACTAGCAATACATGTGCGTGCGAATTCCAACAATGGTGGGAGAATAATGGATTATCGGTCAACATCAATGAAACTTGTTTTATGGTATTTCAACAACAAAATATCAGTCTTGACCATAGTCCATTAATAAGAATGGATCATAGGTCCATAGAACAAGTAAAATATTGTAAATTCCTTGGAGTATACATAGATCAGAAGCTCACATGGAATGTTCATACAGATCATATTGTATCCAAACTAAGCAGTGTTTGCTTTGTACTAATTGTATTTGTTGTATGTCTGACTAGTCCGATAAGTTTTAGGGAGACAAGTTTATATGCTGTATCTTGTAAAACTTCAGTGATGAATAAACAAATCTATCTATCTATCTATGGATGAAGTCTACTGGTTATCCTCAAAGCACATCAGAACACCTCGTCCATTGCTTCATCGCATTTGATAATGTCCACTGCAGTCGTAGACAAAATATTAGACAGGTAAACTGGAAGACCTTGGCCAACAAACTCAGAAAATAGCTCATTCAAACTGCGTTAAGCAATGAATCACCAAAGACAAAGTTTTTTCGAACTTCGGATGTCTTATTTATTATCTGTTGACTTGTGTCATGTAGATGTGGCCCAAACAGTAAAACGAATGAAACTACTACTAAGACGATAGTGAAATAGATTGCACGTGTATGGTATAATACTAACGATTCGTCATAGTGGTACAACATCTTGTCCATGAAAAAGTATTCCATTTCCACCCGAAGGGACTGCTTTCGAACACAAAAGGATTGAAAGTTGCGTCCTCCAGAAAGTTCCAGAGCAGTACAGTACATTTGATATTGTTCGAGAGTATTCTACAACAATCTACAACATTCCAGAATATTCCGGAATATTTGGGAAGTGATCTGGAACATTCAGAAATATTCTGGAACATCACGGAATCATTAAGAGACTCACACATTGTGATAGCTATGTATCCTACATCTAGAAGTGGTACTTTTAAAAATATGAGGGCTAGAATTCTCAACTTTCGAGATTAGAACAGTTCAACATATTCCAGGCTATTCAGGAGGATTCCACAATATTTCAGAACAAACCGAAATATTTCGGAATACTCTGGAATGTTCCGAAACATTCAGATCATTATGGAACAAAGCACTTTTTCCCATCACTGTTTTCTTCATCTGCATTCGAATTGAACCCTCAGAAGTCGAAACTATGAATTGACGAGGTCTTACTTTCCAACTTGTATGTAAAGAACGTTCATTGCTTTTTCTCATTCTTATTCGACAATCCGATTGAATCAGTAATTTTTCATTTAATTCTTTGATTTGTTCTTCATTTCTTATGATTCTTTTTCATTCATATGAACATCCAACATTTCTGTCAATGGTTCGTATTTGATGGTGTATATTAACAATTTTTATTTCAGCCAAGCGGTTTGGCGTGGGTGATTTGTTCACTCACTCGAATTGACTGCCGTGTTGGTCGGTGGTTCAAGCCCTAGTCTGAACGATCGATCTTCACTTGCTATCGTCCAACCCGTGTTAGGAATCACACGTTAAAAGGTAAGACCTCGTTAATCCTTAGCTCGCTCAAGTTTCGACTTCTGAGGGTTGTCGTTCGTAGGGGTGCGACAGCTGGTTAACGGAAAAACAGATATTTTTTTTTTACAAAAATGACTTCCTTCAGTTGAGCAGTCCTAGAAATGTTCAACTCTTAAATAGATTCGATGAAGATGAAAAACAATACCAATTATGGAAAAAAATCTTTTGGAAATTCTTTCGCAGTTTGAGTGAGTCCTGATATAAGGTTATGTTAGGTTAGGTCCGAAGTGACCGTCCACCGCAACCCGCAAGGATTTATTATGCCTCGCACCTATTCACAATCGACCAAATAAACACAGCTCCTTAACGAAGCCGATTGGTTTGCATGGTGGATGGTCTTTCAGATCAGATTGAAAGGGTACGCCTCTGACGAACTCTAAAAACCTGATTCGGTCCCTCAGCGGGGCAGACACAAAGTACGTACTCTGATGTATCATCATTTTCCACATAGAGGCGACATACAGTGTCTTCCTGCAGTCCGAGTCTCTGCATATGATGATTCAAATGAAAGTGACCTAAAGGTCTGTTAGACATCGAAGTTCATCCCTTCTGTGGTATCAAGGGTGATACCACGAAGGGTGAATAAACGCCTTGGAATGAGCCAATACTGAAATATTCTGCTAGAAGTGTATAATTCTTGTTGCCATCCAGGTGTTCAATCTTTGTTTGGCAAAGCCTAATGCGATGTCAATGAAAGGTTCTGGTCCGATGAAACTGCTTGCAGCACCCTCTACTATGGCCAGGAATCCAGACCAGAGACAATATGTTAGTGTTGATATTAGAGCCAGCGACAACTGGCTGTTCGCAGACCTCAAAAAAAAAATGCTCATCGGTGAGAAATTTCTCTCGAATGAAGAGGTTATTGCTAAAACTGGTATCTACTTTGAGGCAAACAATCATTCTACAAAAGTGGTTTCGAAATGTTAGAGCAGCGCTGATATTATTGTATGGCTGATGGAGATTATGTTGAAGAACATAGCCAACTGTGAACAAAAAAACCCGTTATCTTTCTTGGACCCAAGACTTTTTAGCCCAAGTTTTGAATATGATAGAATGAAAAATGAAATCTGAAAGACATGAGACTGAGAATCGTCTCCATTTATATGAATTCAATCAAGTAAAACCGTCTCGAAATGAAACGAACCCTTCTTCTCGAATATTCCGTTATTCCAGTATGCTGATTGCGCGATTTGCTTCGGTTGGATTACTGACGAATCTGCGAGTTCACCAGTAATTTATGATTCTAATTGGATATTTGAGTGAGAGCAAATCTGGCAAAAGATCTCTGCCAAGATGGTGATTTCGCTTTGAGAATGTATTCTGGAGGGTGGGTGTTGGTAACGTCATTAGTATAATGCCCGTGAAGTGTTTTCAAGCTATGAGGTACTGGTTTTTGTGAGTTTCGGTAATAATTATTTATTTGAGCGTGAATGAAAAAAATATTCAGTAAATGCTGTGATGGAAAATGAATCTGAAAGATGCACTACTTCAATGACATAACAGATACCCGATGTAATCAAATACAATCATAATAACAAAAGCTTCAAGAAAAAGTTGAAAATGGATATTAGTCACCGAAAGATCATTTTTCAATAAACTGGGTAATTTACTGAAATGTAGGGTGTCTCCAGAGGCTCCAATAAATTCAATGCATCGCCAGAACACTTCGTGACACGACTATCGTTAAACTTAAACCAGTCCGTTTCTTCTTCGATCAAACAGTTAAAACATTGTTTAGATAGGTTTGGTTTACTAAATGTTCAATTTGCGAATGCATCCTCCCACATCAGTTTCAACATAATGGCTTGGGGATGTGCAAAGGAATTTTCTAGAGCTTTCATCTCTCAAAAATGACTGATAAAATTTATATTCAACCTGGGGTACCAATAAATAACATAAAAGTAAAAATCCAGCATGTATAGCTTTGAAATATAACAATCAAGAAATTGAAGATCAACATACGGTTGCAGATTTGATTGCTAGGCATTTCTCTTCAGCGGCTGCAACAGCAATTTCGGATCATTTTGGATGTAACAATTCTACCATGTACTTCTGTCAAGAATATTGTCGTGTTCAAAATGAATTCGATCCCTCAGAAATTTCACCGCTTGAAGTTTTGAAAACTTCAGATAATATGAGGAACAAAAACTCAGCTGGTATTGATGATACGTTTATTGTTACTGTAAAGCAAATTATTGATATAATTATTGAACCATTAGTTTTTTTGCCTAACCAGTCCTTTTATGGGGGTTTCTTCCCAGATGAATTGAAGAGGGTCGGATAACAGAAATTGACAATTAGGCAGATTTCGTTGATTTCCTCCTTTTCAAAACTCTTTGAGAAAATAATAGCTAATAGAATTTTGATGTATATTGAACAAAATGGCCTATTCTGCAATAATCAACATGGTTTTAGGAAGAGTAAATCAATTGAATCTGCATCTTATCAACTATTGAACTATATTTATGCACAAGTGGATAATAATAACCTGGTTTTTTCACTTTTTTTTTCAAATTTCTATTGAAAAAATTACTAGTAATGGGCTTTCCCAATAAGGTGTTGTGTTGGATAGAATCGTACATGGAAAACCGTAGTTTGGTGGTTGAATGTAATGGAATTTCATTAGTTCCTTATGCGGTATCTGTTTTTGGGGCCAATACATGTTTGATAGGGTGTTTTTACTACAAAAAAGAGGAGTTAGCAATATGTTTAGAGTTGGATTCAGGGATTCCTGTCGACCTTTATTCAGAAAGTATAAAATTTTGACCTTGCCTTCCATACTTATATTGGAAGTATTATGTCTGATGCAAAAAAATGCAGGACGGAAATTTTCATTTCACCACGACGAAATACCAGAAATGAGCTCAATATAGGTTTACCGATTCCAATATCATAAAAATTGAGAGGTCTTTCATATACAGTGTCACCATTAAAGTGCGCACCATATGGGAAACTTTTTTTTCGAAAAGTTTCAATGAAGTTTAACTTTGGCACTTGTTTGTGCTTTAAATTCAACTTAAAATGATGCGGCCAACTGCAATCCACTGAAGTTCAGTGCTTGTCAAATTCAACTTTTTTTTTGAAAAAAAAATTGAAAAAGTGCATTTCTAAATCGAATTTAACAAAAAGTTACTTGAAAAAGTTTTTACCCTCTGACCTGAAAAACGACTCAATATACAGTCTAATCGACTTCGTTAAAAAGCTGGGTTTATTTGGTCGAGTATGAATAGGTGTGAGCCACAATGAACCCTTGCGAGTTGCGGTGGAGGGTCGAATAGACCCACTCACTTTAGACCTAACCAAACCTAACCCTGTATAAAGGAAAACTCGTATTCATCATCTTATTATGAATTATGAGTACACTGACCCACACTATATTCCATACACTATACACTATAATACTTATCCAAGTTTCACAATGAATTCAATTTATTTCAGATGCGTTTCGCTACACGGTAGCTTCATCAGTTGCACATAGAAAAGTTTCAATGAAGTTTAACTTCGACACTTGTTTGTGCTTTAAATTCAACTTAAAATGATGCGGCCAACTGCGACCCACTGACGTTCAGTGTTTGTCAAATTCAATTCTTTTTTTGAAAAAAATTGAAAAAGTGCATTTCTAGATCGAATTTAACAAAAAGTTACTTGAAAGAATTTTTACCATCTGACCTGAAAAACGACTCAATATACAGTCTAATCGACTTCGTTGAGAAGCTGGGTTTATTTGGTCGAGTATGAATAGGTGTGAGCCACAATAAACCCTTGCGAGTTGCGGTGGAGGGTCGAATAGACCCACTCACTTTGGACCTAACCTAACCCAACCCTATATAAAGGAAAACTCGTATTCATCATCTTATTATGAATTATGAGTACACTGACTCACACTATACTATATACTATACACTATACACTATACACTATAATACTTATCCAAGTTTCACAATGAATTCAATTTATTTCAGATGCGTTTCGCTACACGGTAGCTTCATCAGTTGCACATGCATCATTATATTGATATTGTTAACGAGTTCATCAAAAATCCATTATCTTTTGAATTAGTCCCGCATCTCACGTATTTCCCTAACAACGGTTTCCCGGTGACGTCTCCAGTCTATCATGTATCCCGGAGAAAAAACTAATCACTGCCGCCGGAAAAAGCTCTCTGTATATATTGATTTCGGGCGAAAATAGAGCAATTAACGGCAGTGTACACGGCGGGACGGTCTGGTAATTCCATTAGCCTCGAACGTGAAAAGCTGTTGCTTTTCCATTTCCCATTTATTGACGAATGCCTGCCATTCAAATCATTGTGCAGTCGATATCATTGTGATTTTTAATTCTTGATCAGTTGGAAGCAGGCTTCTTCGACTTCGGTTGTTTCGCAGAGCTGAGTGCCTGCAGGACTGAAATTCATATTGGAGGGATTCGCAAACCGAGAAAAAGTAGGGCATTATTGTTCCAATACATCACCGCTTGGGGTTAGGCTGTGTAAATAACGGAAGATTCCAGGGTGGATGAATTGTATTAAATTTTGACTGGAGTTCGTTCGATTCAATATTTATTTGGGCTGCGAAACCACTTTATTGAATATCACAGTCAATATTTTTGAAAGGAATTGATAAATATACACGTTAGAGTTTCAGTTTTGCTAGATCATTCGAAATTATTTGACACCTTGAGTCACATATTGCCACTAGCGAAATTCAAATTTATAGGGTTATCTATGAAAACACTTTTGTTTTCCATATGTCCACCGCAGGGTTCCATTCTGGGCACATTCTCATTAGCACTTCATACTTTTGATTTCGAAAATACAGTCCAAACTTGCAACACAAACTTTTACGCCGACGATTTTCCCATAAAATATCTGCATTGAACTGAACACTGAATAAAGATAAACGCAGATGAAACAACGGGAGTAGATTCTGGTAGTAAATACCACAGAAGAAAGGAAACATGAAAATATGCTTTGAGAATCAAGATATCAAACAGATGAGGTTTGAGATCGTGGATGAAAAACTGAGGTTCAAATTCTGTCATATTTTGTAAATTCATTGATAACACAGTTCTGTATCAGACATGTAGGGAGAGTCAGTTTAGGTCCATTGCACTTAGGCCACATGTGATCGATCCATTGTACATCTTTCCGAGCAGTTGTCCTCCTAGGTAATCGTCCAACTTGTCCTTTTCACGAAGGTGGATAAATCACTAGGAGACATCTTCTTTACATCGGCAGGTGTGGGCCAAGACTCGCCGAACACATATTCTCTCATTGACGATAACTCCGAACACTGCATAGAGGTGTGTCCACTAGCCCCATATTGTGGAGGTGTTTTCTTATTTGACAGTGGCCAGTCAGAAATCCTACTGTTAAGCATATATTTTTCCTGGTCACCGCCAAATATTTTTTCAGCGTCAGCTTCTCAGGATCGCCCAGGATGATCCTGGCAAAATTGCATCCTTTGATTTCATGCCATCTCTTTAGGGATTGAGCATGGGTGTGACGTTTGGCTAGTTCCACAATCATCAGTCCGTAGGTGACACTTGGTCCTGAAATTCTTAGTCCAGCCGCTTCCTTGGCTGAAGAGTCGGCAATGCGATTACCTTTACTCCTGTTGTGCCCTTTAATCGAGTTCAGGATAATGTTGACCGAAGCTTTGACTCAATCTTGGTGGCACTCTAGTACTAGCCCTGAGGTAACACGTTGTCTATTCAAGGCTAACAGGGCTTGTCTGCTGTCAGTGCAGATTGTTATGTTTTTCCCAGAAATTCCTTTCCTGGTTATTTCTTTTGTGACGCTGGTATTTTTTTCCATTCACCACTCGATCCTTAGGCTCAGTGATCTGGAGTACACTCCACATCTTTGGTTTTTGAGCCGTCTGTATATATGCGTATTTCATTTATAGCATCTAGGTCTGAAGTGAGTGGGTCTGTTCGACCCTCCACCGCAACCCACAATGGTTTATTGTAGCATCTGACTCTGTGTTCTGTTTCATTTGTATTTTGTAGGGTTTATTAAACATAAACCTGGGTTCAATTGCATCACTGGCTCACTGAAGGTGAGAATTATTCAGCAACTGATTTTGAATATAACTGGAGGTTTTTCCCAACACTAAACCGCCATTTTAACACCTCGACACGTGTTTCGATCACCAAGTGATCATATTCAAGAAACAGTTCATCAAAACTCATTTTGACTAGGTAATCAATGAAAATACGATCATGAACTTGTTCGTCATGAAAGACAGAAGGTACTAGGTGATCATTTCAAATTTGATACGAAATGCTGTGAATTTCTCGATTATACAGTCAATAATCGTTAACCGATTTCCAATATCCAATTTTGCAGATATTATTTATGTTGGAAGTAAGAGGTAAGATGAACAACCTGCTTAATGCCCTCGACAGAAGAAAAGTAGGTTTGCAAGCTTATGCAGACGACCTTGTCATCTTGGCAAGGTCCACGTCGGGAAGGGTAGCTTGTGTTATCCTCCAAAGCACAATGGACGTTGTACACAGTTGGTGCCTGAGGGCGCAGGTGTCTGTCAACCCAAGCAGAACTGTGATAATCCCCGTCACCAAGAGGAGAAAATTGGACAATTTGAGGTCACTTTCCCTCAATGGTGAGGTCTGTTCATTTGGGACGGAGGTGAAATATCTTGGCATTGTCCTTGATGAAAATCTCACCTGGAATGCTCACTTGGAAAAAGTTTCACATAAAGCCAGACTGTGCCTATGGACATATCGAAGGATTCGTGGTAAAATACTGGAAGTCACAGCATTCTGAAACTGGCCTCAAACTGTACGCTTACAACTGTCAATTGCAAACTGCCTGTTGTTGGTTCACAGATGGATCAAAAACACCTTCCGATTCTGGTGCAGATATTTTCAGTCGCAGACTCATGACAGAGATATCAACCTGCCTAGGAACCTATGCGACTATATTCCAAGCGGAAATTTACGCTATTAAATTGTGTGCGGAGAGATTGGAAGAATCTAACCTCATACACAAGTCAATAAAAATATTCTTGGACAGTCAAGCTCTTGGCTTCAACGTCTAAATTGGTAGCAATTTGCCAATAACGACTCTCCTCGATAGGAAGACTCAACAGATTGTCTCTGGTCTAGATTCCTGGCCATACTGGCCTGGAAGGCAATGAGTCTGCTGACTTCCTTGCAAAGAAGGGTGCTGCAAGCAGTTTCGTCAGCAGAACCTGCCATTGGCATCACTTCAGGCTTTGCCGAACAAACCTGGATGGCAAGAAGATTCATGTACTTCTGGCAGAATCATCCGGGGTTGGCTCACTCCAAGGTGTTTATTTACCCTTCAAATCTTGATACCGAATAGTTGTTGGACTACAGTAGGGATGAACTACGATGTCTAGTCCAACAGGCCTTCTCACATGCCACTGTCATTTGAATCATCATTTACTGAGACTCGGACTGTCGAAAGACAGTGTATGTCGCCTCTGTTTGGAAAATGATGAAACAGCAGAGCACATACTTTGTGCCTGCCCCGCTGGGGACCGAATCAAGTTTTTAGAGTTCAGAAGAGCCGTACTCTCACCATCTGACCTAAAAGACCACTCACTATACAAACTGATCGGCTTCATTACGAAGCTGGGTTTATTTGGTCGAGTGTGGATAGGTGTGAGCCACAATAAACCCTTGCGAGTTGCGGTGGATGGTCGAATAGACCCACTCACTTTGGACCTTACCTAACCTAAGTGGTAAGATGATGAAATTAAATTCTATTTTTCGTTATATAATCTTTTTTGGACACAACAGAAGCACTACAGGAAAATACTCAGGGTGCTCTGAGAGCAATGCCTGTGCGAAAGTAGCGATTCATGTTGGATTTGAATCGGTGGAGATTGAATTCTTTGGAGAAACTTCCTCAGGAAGTTCATTCCACATAAATGCAGTTCTCCAAGTAGAAGAGTTCTTCATCCAGTGAAGTTCGAGGTATACTGAGTTGAACCTCAAAAAGATGGGCAGCCACAGCCCGTCGCGTATTTCTGATATGTACCGCTCTTGGTGGAATCAAATTTACCAAATGACTTGAACACCTCCAGTGAAAGTATCTATAAAAGAGAGACAAATCTCCAACTTTTTTTCGATGTTCGAGGCTATCAAGGTTGCAAGCTACTCAAAATAGTTCTTTCAGTCAATAAATTCTTTCCAATACAGTAACTCACTAGCTCGTCTCTATTTATCCAAAAAATTCGAATTCACTTTGCTGTCACTTTACAAAAACATCATTACGCACCTGAAAATGCAGCATATTTTTTAAAATTCCATTTGCTTTTTTACATAATTCATGTTTTCCTACACTTTTTGTTCAGGTTAATTTTCATTGTACAAATTCATATTCTTTCCTTAGTTGTACACAACCAATAATATCGATAATATCAGTGGATTAATCACTACAGGAAAATCCTTTGAATGCTCTGAGATGAGTGACTGTGCTGTTTCCATTTTCATGAATATCAAGTTGGACAAGACATATGAAATCAAAAATGAATCCGGAAGATATAGCTCAAAATGAATCCAAAAGGAGAGAATAGTATTGTATCTCTGGTGATTGAGGAAAGTAACTTGTTCCATTTCATATACATGCATTATAAAAGAGAGAGGGCCTAGGAATGACTCTTGTGGAATTCAATTTTCTTTTTCTCTGATTTTGATATATCATGTGTATGGACTGAAATACATCGTTTTTTATTTGTTGAATGAAATTAGAAGAGAGATAGTGAGACTTCTTTCACGAATACATATCATGTTGAAACACGGAAACATCAATTGAACTTCTCTAGAGAACTAACGAGAAAAAATAACAATGTTTACCAAGCAAAGTTTGTTCCAAAATTAATGAATTTTGACCAAAAGCCGTCGCATGAGCATCGCTCAGGAATTGTTGAATGACAAAGTCCAATCGTCACAATGAAAGATCCCAGAAGAGCCAAGACCAAAAAGCACTTCAAATTTGATCAACTGTCAAGGTTTTCCTCAGTGTTTTATGTGATTACCATGTCGTAATGCATCAGGAGTTCTGGCCACACTGTCAATAAGACGTATAATCTTGAAGTTGAACGCTACTTGCGAGGAGCAATACGAAGAAAACGTCCAGTATTGTGGAATAACAATCCATGTCTTGTGCATTACAATAATGCACCCGCTCAATCTTCATTGCTTGCTCGTATATTTTTGCCAAAAACAACACCGTCACCATGCCTCAGCCACCATATTATCCAGATTCGACTCCCTGCGCCTTTCTTCTGTTCTCAAGATAGAAGAGACCCATGAAAATATGGCGGCGATTGGGGAAATAAAAACTAAATCGCTCAGAGAGCTTAAAGACATACCAAAAAGTGAATATCAGAACTTTTTCGAGGATTGGAAGAAACGCTTCTACAATTGTTTTATATCTGAGAGGGACTACTTTGAAGGTGACAAAATAAAAATTGGTGAAGAATGAATATTGTTGAATGAAAATTCCCCTAATTTTTTGAATAGACCTCGTATATTAGACCTCGAGAAATTTGAACATTATCGTTACTTAAATGTTGAAGATTTCATCTATTTTTCTCAACTTGAATAAGGTTTAATGAGACATCCATCAAAAAGTGAGATGTCATTCCTACATTGTGAGTCTGGAGTAAACAATATTAGATACTGCTAATTCAGATGAAATAATGATCTAGTAAAAAACAGAGCATTGTGAACAAATCCAATGCAAAAAGGTTCATATGTGAAGTTTTTTGTATGGCAGTTCATGCTATCTAGGTGTTCAATCTTTGTTTGGTAAAGCCTAATGCGATGCCAATAACAGGTTCTGGTCCGATGAAGCTGCTTGCAGCACACTCCTCAGCAAGGGAATCAGCAGCCTCATTGCCTTCCAGGCCAGTATGGCCAGGAATCCAGACTTGACAATCTGCTAAGTCTTCTTATCGAGAAGAGTCGTTTTTGGCAATTTGCTACCAATTTAGACGTTGCTTGGTGGGAGCCAAGGGCTTCCAACGCCGCTTGACTGCCCGAGATCATTTTATTGACTTGTGTATGAGCTTGGATTATTCCAATCTCACTGCACAAAATTCAATAGCGTGAATTTCCGCTTGAAATACAGTCGCATAGGTTCCTGGGCAGGTTGATATCTCTGTCCTGGGTATGCGACTGTACCAGAACCGGAAGATGTTTTTGATCCATCTGTGAACCAACAACTATCTGCTCTTAATCCAGTCCTCTCTACTCAGGAACAGTACTTTATGAGGCAGCTCGTAGTTGACAGTTGGAGGCATAAATTCAGAGGTCATTTATAGAATGCTGTGACTTCCAGTGTCAATCATCAGTCTGTTATCAGTCAGCAGTGGAGAAATAACATCAGTTTATTGTAGAACTGTCGCAAACAGCCTGACATTTTCCCAAGAGTACATATTTCGTTAGAAGAAAATGAATGATTACACCAAATATTATGTCAACTTTGAAAACCTGGTGTATCATGACTCTTCTTTTTTAGACGATTTGAACTCCTCTGTCACTTCGGATCAAGAGCGAGAGCTACTCAGTTCATTAACTTTTTTCTCTAGGAGGTAGACCTAAGAAGCGACCCAGTCACCTCCTCAAGAGCGATATATTGTATGAATCTGTCTTGCAACAGAATCTTGAGCAGCAGAATCTGCATCAGAGGAGAAAAATTGTTCTTCTAGGTAGGCCAGTTGATGCTCAAGTTCAAACGATGATTCACTGCTCTATCTTTATAAAAAAATGTGGAAAACTCTCAAAAAAAAAGAAAGCAATCATTTCCAGAATAAACTATTTACGAAGATGTGTAGTTCATGCAAAAAAGTAGCTCTCAGACACAAACTGAAATAAAAAGCCCTCTGAAAACAACTACTTTCATATAAATAATGAATAACATGAAACAAAAAGTATTTCCGAAACAACTACTCGCATATGAATATTGAAGTATACGAAACTAGTTTTTCCCATTGGGTTTGCACGCCAAACATTCGTTAAACATTCACAGGATTGCTACACAATATAGTATGTGAAAGAGGTACGATTACACCCTGATGTAACATGGTTATCTTGAATGGCGGACATCGATGTATCGGAACAAGACTCTTGTCTTATTGCCTCTTCAGCACCAATATGGATGACATTATAAGATGAAGCATTTAATTTATTCATAACTGTACTGTACGCAAATGATGGAATATAATAATGTATATTTTTTGCAGGCACTTGAACTTGCTGTGTGAAATACCGGTGTCGAATGTTTTATTAGTGTGTTATGGGTAATAAATGGTGAATGTTGAATACCTTATTATTGTTTTCCTATCTTCTGAATGTTGGAGAGCACAATAAATCAGTTGCACNTCTTCCACCTTGAAAATTTGACAACCCCAATTTCAGCTAATCAACTGGAATCTCTTGAGTATGCTGTTTTCGAGGAAGTCGGAAATATCGAAGTATTCTTGACAATCTTGTGAAATGAAATAATAGGGTTTCTGATCTTCCATTGAATAAATCAAACTGTCCGAATCTATATAGAGGACTGAACAGTTATTGAAATGAGAGAGCATAAAATATATTCATTCCCACATACATTGGCTTATTCAAGGCCAACTGTAGCTTGTTCAGCTCTATCGCTACAGATTTTCATTGAAGATGGTGCAATTTTTGAACTCAGGCTCAGAAATATATGCCTCAGCTCAATATCTTCCATAACAGTCTCCTACTAGTTTCATCTTCAATCTTTTTCTAATATTTTCCAGTTGTACCTGCAAAAAAGTGATTCATGAGAACAAAATTCACATTCTCATGAAATAAACTGACCAAAGACTGCATTGTTCATTAGCTTGAACAGGTTCTTCTCAAGTTCATTCTTCGCAGCCTTCCGTAAATTAGTATTCAAATCTATATATGGTGTTAACCATGGATACTGCTTGAAATCCAAAACACGATGCACTTCTGCCATGAACAATAATGACATGATCAGAGCTTTATAATAAATGACATATTTTTCCTTAGAATAGAGAGTAGCCAACAATTTTGTTGTTTCTTCAACTTTCTCAGTAGGCTTCATTGTCTTGGGATTGATATGTTCCGAGCAGGAAGGTAGATCCTTGTGCAGATAATGTGAATGATGAGGGTATTCCAAATCTACCTTCAGGACGTAACCTATTTCTGCATCATCCGGAATCGTTATCACATCTTCATTGGTATTTGCCCATTCGGAACGTCCATATGGTAGATGTTGACTCATAGCCCAACTATATTGATTATTGACATCAAAATACATCAAAGAGGATTCAGGATTCGCAGAATTGTAGATAGGCATGTAACTATTATATTCCAGAGAATATTCCAGAACATTGTCCACAGGTACGATTGCAGAGATGTGCATTCGGTCCTGGATAGCATCTATAAATTGTTAGGTGCAATTAGTACCTATCAGCAATGAGAGGTCACCTCTGTTTTGCACCTGACGAAAGAAGCCGCAGGCTTGCTATCAATCTAGAATTCACTGGAACGAGGGAAATGGAGAATATTCTGTCAAGCCTGCGCTGAACTATCTTTCACAAAGAAATTTCAGGCCCTTGTAGCAGAATACATATTCTGTGTCTGCCCAATTGTGGAGAGAATCAGGTTTTCAGTTATCAGCTATCGGGAAATATCACTCATCAAATGAAATAATCGGTTTTGTTGAGAATCTGGAGATATTTGGTCGCGTATATCCATAATTGATCATCATATTGTATTGTATTGTATATGAGCAAAATACTCTTTGTGAGTCTCTTTGTTTGTTATTTTCTAGGAAGTGAAGATGGAAAGTCTATCAACAAAGATCTACTACATCGAATATCACAAACTTCATTATTGTCCTCATTTTTTTTTATTTCGAAAGCGATTCGTGAAATTTTATTTTAACCTCAAAACCACATCATCAGTGCATCACCTTTTACTTCATGAAAATATTTACTTTCGCGAAATTATCAATTTAGGCAACAATGAAAATTACGTTTTAACGAAACAAAACTTTTCAACGAGCCGTAAATTTCATTGTCTGACATCCCTTCAGCTTTTCCGCAACACAAACAATCAGAAAAACTCACGTATACTCTGCTCACATTCAAAAGTGAAAGGAAACTGAGGAGAGCGCTTTCACTAACAATGTTATTTCCAAAGGTATGACAATGTGTTTGTTTTTAATTAACATTTATGATTACTTTTTATTTTCGAGATGTTTGTGTCCATATTCGAGGTGGATAATAAAATTTGGGATGGGGGATGAAAAAATGAATGTTTTGGTATATCTTTTTGATATAGGGTAGAGAAGAATTTGAAGAAAAGAGAATTGAAACTTTCTATGTTTTTTACCACTTTTATTTGTAACTAACGTAACTGCAGTTTCGTCCTATAAAGTCATTTACAAACTTATACATTAATGTATAAGTTTATTTGTAACGTTAGTTACAAATAAAAGTGGTAAAAATCCTCTTTTCTTCATTATGATTTCCTACCATGTATGATTTCCATCAATTCATCAATAGGATTTGATTCCCTGTAGAACAGAAATGAACGTTCTGAAGAAAACGCCAATTTTTGGTTCGAGGTGGGCCTGTTGATTCGTGGTATTTAAAAAATATCGGTCGCCTAATGGTTTTCTTGAAATGATTGTAGATAGACCAAAATGGGTATGAACATTTACGTTCATAATGAGATGATCACAGAAATGACTCAAAAATAATGTAAGATGATCATTATCTAAATGACGTTTGTTGTGGAATATTGAATATACATATAATGTATATGAATATATATGGAATATTTGGTAATTTTTCGACAATATTGAACATGTCTCAGAATAAATTATTTTCTTCATGTTGTGGGAAAGCATCATGAAAAAAAAAATAAATGAAACTTTCTATGTTTTTAACCACTTTCATTTGTAACTATCGTTACTGCAGTTTCGTCTTGTAAGAAAATTTTCAAACTTGTACATACACTAACTCAATTCATAAGTTTGAAAATGTCCGCAAAAGATTAAACTACAGTAACGTTAGTTACAAATGAAAGTGATAAAAATAGAAAGTTTAATTTCTTTTTCTTCATCATTTGTTTTTGTCATCCTCTTTTCGAACGATTTTCAATGAAGGTTAAACTGGTCAAACCTTGTCTTTGGAGCCCCGAAACATTCCGTAAGGTCCGCTAATATTTTCAGCCAGTGACTACTTCCCACATCGTGAGGTAAGAGATCATTGGGTCCGAAATCATGTGTCCTAAGCTGACGTAATGAGCCTTCTGCATTTGTTTGGTCAAAATGTTTGCCTCAAGCCTGTATGATCTTGATATTCAAGAGTAGTATTATTCCACCAAGGACTCCAATAGTCAAATTATTCATTCAGCAGAGTGGACAGGATGGACTCAGCCCAATTCGAAAAGGAAATCTCTATTTTTATCCGTGTTTTCTCCTCTCCAAAATCGATATAACGTCTTGCTTTGATGGTGAGTAGAACTACATCAGGCTTCTCAGCTTATAGCCTGAAGGTGAGGAATTATTAGTTCCGAAAAATTTGGCACCGTTGTTTCGTCAATACCATTAAACTCCCGTGGGTCGAGCTACCTATCGGGCGCGTCCCTAGGTGGCGGATAAGGGAACGGCCAGGGGCTTGGAGGCCCTGTCAGGGAAGCCAATGTGGACTCCTAGTGAGTGGCAGAAATGAAGGCAAGGAACCGGCTGACCCTGCAGGAAAACTCCCTCACTTGTGCACCTCCACGGAGGGAACCCCAAGAAGGTTGAAGAAGCCGCGCAACGTGAGACATCTCAAGGTTGCCAAAAAGAGTGTGTGTTCGGCTAGTCTTGGCCTACACCTGCCAATATAAAGGAGATTCCTCCTAGTGACCTATTCACCTTACTGGAAAGGACAGGATGGACGATGAACTAGGAGGACAACTCCTTGGGAGGATGTACAATGGGTCACATGTGGCTTTAAGTGCTGTGAGCCTACACTCACCCTCCCTACTCTACAGATACCAGAATATCATAAAATTATTATTATTGAAATAATTACTATCACGATAATCATTACCACCATCATTATTTCAAAAGTAAGCGGAGGACTACAACTTCAACTCAATACACTTCGAACTACAGTGTTCAAGACCTATTTTGTTTTACTAATATCGTTTAAGTGGTGCATGTGCATGAAAAATCGACGGTGTGATGTTTCATCAGTGTGATAATGCTTTTATTGTTCAACTTCACTCCTGTAATGAATAATGCTCTGAATCATTTGAATTTTCATCTCAGTAAAACATTTTCAATAAATATACTCGTTGAAAGAACTGTGATATTTCCAAGGATAATAATCATCAATTATTAAATATGCGTTTCCATAAAAGTTTTCTAAAAATCCTTGCACAGCATATCCAATCGGAAAACCGAAACCCTCACAATCCAGGGCAAGCAATTGCGCCATCGCAAACTTCATCAATTCCGAACATGTTCTTTATGGCTGATAACTTCCTAATAAAAATGTTCTATCTACAATTTAATTTGAACTTCGAGGGCAGGCGTGAGCGCTTTTCCAAGATTACGCGGTTGGTGTCCATTCCACAAATTTTCTTTATCTCTGTTGATGCGGAAGTCCAGTCGTCCTTCTGAGAACAAAATGCATATCAGTAGTACCGTACAGAAATTACCTACCCAGTCTATAAAACCCTCATTTACTCAATAAGGACGATTTAACAATATTTGGATACTTGATTACATTGAATCATGTCCTAAGTCAACCGATTTGACTCGACTTGTGAAAGCATCTTCATGATGATTCCTCTGCAAGTTTCATTACAAATTTTCGAAAAGGGTCGATGAAAAGGGCATTTTGAAGTTTGTTGTCATGAATTTTATATAGAATAGCCTTCTGAAACGTGTGTTTCACTATGGTTTGTTGCTAGAAGATTTCTCAACTACTTCAGAAGCAAATAATTTTGACCTTTCATTGTTTCAAATGATATCAACAGAATGAAAATCTATAGAAGAGCAGGGAAATAAAGAAATGAAATAGTTGTTGTAATTGATGAACATAAAAAAAGTCAGATCGAAATATTTGGTAGCGGTGGCTTATTCAAAGGATACAAGAACACTATCGTCAAACTCATCAGAAAATACCCTCATTTCGGTTTCTTGTGCAGAGCTAGGGACCAAAACATCACCTTCGAAGGGTCCCAGTTGGAATCGCCAATCCCAAAAGAAAGAGCCGAACGCACATTAGAACGAGCATTCATAAGGTCTCACCTCCAGAAAAGGTCAACCCATCTACAAAACAATTCGAATAAATTAGAAGAGAAACTTCGGGAGAAGATTTTAAACCAATTACGGCCAAGGTCGAAAGCACGTGCTCAAAGATTCGCCAAGATATGGAAAATGCCAACAGTGAAAAAGGTTAGTGAGGAATCAATACCCAAATGAAAATCTGAACCAGGATAATCACAAGGTCATCACCATGAGCTCTCATTCACTCACGAATATGGGGGATCACTTGCTTGGAAAAGATCCAAGCTCTGCTCTAGCGCCAATATCTATGCTCACATTGGAGATGAAGAGTCTAGCGGAATCCACTAGTTTATTCATAAATCAGGCTGAGGCGAAATAATTCAGGTAGGAAATCAGAGAACAAAAGGATTGCACTCCCAACATCTTCGAAAAATGAAGAGTTTAGAAAGGTCTACAAAGAGATAACACCATCAAGATTCTTCCTGCTGACAACGAAAATGCAACTATAATGATGAAAACCGATATCTACAAGTGGAAGCTCAGAGGAGGAGATACATGAAGATTACACGAGATCCTACTGTATTGATAGAATAAAAAAGGTACCAGACTTTGAAAAAACACTCTTGTTCTCGAAAAAATAATGGGTATCGCCAGGACTGCACCTCACGAAGCTCCCTACCTACTTACTTCACCTTACCCTTGGGACCACTCAATACTACAAGAGAATTGATGATCTGCTTAGACCGATCATCAGTTCTAGATATTTAATCACTTACAACTTGTGCAGATTTCTGCTATCAATCATTAAACCTCTTCAGCTCTTGCGAAAAGTTTGAGGCATCCTGTCGAGTTACTGGGGTAATCGTAGTCCCAAAACCAAACCAGTTGATCAGTTAAGAAGTAGAAATCCCACACCAACGATTTTGCCGTAGAAGCACTTTAAATCATACAGAGAAAACCATTCAAAGACGAGGACCTAGAAGATAGAACAAGGCTACCAATGTAGAATGTCATAGAATTGCTGAAATGATATGATAAAAACTTCTGAGCAACCACTACGGAACGGATTCTTCACGCAAGATGAAGAACTAACCATTGAATCGCCACTTCCACACACAAGAATCCCACAAGAGGTCAATAGTCTGGTTGAGGTACGTTGATGAAACTTTTATAGTATGAATCCGTGAAAACACGAAATTGGACACATTTTTGCAGCATTTCAATAGCATGAGACTTCCAATATAATGATGATGGAAAAGAAAGTTCGTAATGAATTGCCATTCTTGATGATAATAATGGTGAAGAAAACTTGACAGCAAATAGGACACAACTGTATTATGAAAACCCGCTGCTACCGATTCTACCTACAGGGAAGACGTCAAGACTCTGATTGATCGTGCATTTAGGCTACGTAACACGGTGGAAAGTTTAAATAAGGAAATAGGCCACATCAGAAGAGATCTTCAGCAGAATGATTTCTCCGAAAAGCTGGTTGAACAGACCTCAAGAGGAAGACGATCACTTGGTGGTCGAAACAGGTATCGAGGAGTTGAAATAACGGTTCAGTGTTGGAAAAAACTCCAGTAATATTCATTACTATACCAAAGGTTCGAAACAGGGCATAATAAAAGCATGTTAAAAAGCGTGTTGAAAATTGATGAATATCCATGTATGAATGAGAATAATGAACAGTCATTACTGATTAGAATTATTTCGTTCAGTATGAATGGGTTCAAGAATAGAAATCATACGTTAAAAGGTGGGACCTCGTTGGACCTCAGCTCGCACAAGTTTCGACTTTTGAGAGTTGTCGTTCTTAGAGGTCGACAGCTGGTTAGCTGAAAATAGTATATTATGTAACAAGTGCGTGAAATCGACTTTTTTACACAAGCGTGGAATTTGCGACACGAGCCCTCAGGCGAGTCTTCACGCACATGTTGCACACTATACTTTTTCTACGACCATACAGAGAAAATCAAGCACCATTAGTTTAAAGAGCTTTATTGAATTTCAGAATAATCAGTAAGTACCTATATTATAAAATTAACAATCAATTCTTATACTGAGATTATTATTTTTGGTTTTCATTCTGATGTGGAATAATAATGATTATTAATAGTAATATTGGAACCTGTGACCATTCCAAAACTTACACCTGCAGCATTTGATTTTTCTATTAGTGTGTTTCTTGACTTGGAAGTTGAGATGATAGAAGTAGTGGCGATAGGGGCTGAGGAAATTTGATTTTGAGGCGATAAAATTTTATTTGCCACATCAATTTTCNCTAAACACAGATGTTGAAGCCAAAAGAGTTTCCATTACAAATTTTGGCCACAATTATTCAATTTCCATAAAACTGAGAGAATAATTGATCCATACCCTTTGTCCAGTTGTTATAATGGATTGAATGGAACCGAATATCATCATCAGCATAATTGTGTCGGTATATCGAAGAAGCCCCTTCCATCATCTACAATTAAAATCCATGGAATCCTATTCATATTTTCCCGTTTCTGAGAACATCTGGCGGCTGACCATTATTTCCCGAAAGGCTGCCACAATCGCTAATGCCCGCTTAATAAGTCATTAGTCCTTGCGTGGATCCTTGTCGAAATTGGAGAAAGGCTTGGGAATGCTGAATTTCTGACCGTATATTTGAATTCAATTAGAAGACGGCATAATTGGAAGGATTTTGCGGATGATTAATGATAGGTTGATGGGACACGGGTCCAGATAATTGAACAATGGACAAGTCGTAAAACAATCCAGAAAAATAAATTTCCGGCGGCATTGTTGAGACTGAAGTACGTTTTCTTGTGAATGTTTTCAGTATTGTATACAATAGAAATGGATACCAGGATAATATCTGACTGAAAGGTGAAAGTGGTTACTCTTGCATAGGAGGAGTACAACAAGAACTTATTCTCGCATATAGTAACACATCTTCTTTATATGTTCTCAGGGCGAGTAGGTTCAAATTTTCCTATTTGCCTACTTCTTTGATAGTTCATTTGAACTCTTCAGAAAGTAATTCTTTGGAAAAACAGAATGCGGAGAAAGAAGTTCGTTAGCTTACTGTTTCCAACTAAGCTATCTCTGGATGAAAAACAAGACCTACAAAAACATCGAGTTGATATCCTATATCACACATGGAACACCTTTTATTTCCTGTTCATTAGTTTTCAATCCGTTACATTAGCGAAACTTGATGGCCATCATGTTGTATAAAAAAGGAGGAAACAACGGTATGTTTCGAAACTTCTGTTGTGAATTTTCTGAACTCATCTGATCATTTAAGGAATGAAAGGATGTCTCACAGTCGCTTTTTACATATTTCGAACTGTATCTGCCAGAAATATTATGAATTTTTTTCAAGGAAAATGAAAATCTTCCAGTACCTTGAACTTTATTTTCCAAATCCATTCATTTCCATATAACTTGAAAAATCACATTGGATTGATAGATCCCTAAACTTATATCTAATCGAGTTCATCAATTGATCGTAAATAAAATGTTTTAGGTATAACAACAAGTCTTTCGAGTCACTTGAATCACTTGCGTCACTGATACTTAGAGAAGGAAATCATTGAAATGTCATGGTGGACAACATAAAAAAAGATAACTGAAGGAATTCATTTTTGGTACGAACCAATTCAAATAAGTGCTTCTATGACTTCATAAATACAAGGAAAAAACTGAAGAAGGTTCAATAAAAATATATAAATCAAATACTCCAGCCAAATGCATTGTTATCACCCTTGTAGTGATTTCTGATGGTATTGGTCGATACTTGATAAAAATCCTCAACTTATCCAAGTAACAAATGAGAGTTTCTCAGCAAGAAAAGTTAACGAAAAAACTACCCGATTTCGAGTCTCACCAATTGGGGTAATATTTATGATATGGGTTAGGAAAATTATGATTCTTATAAACGACTGATGTTTGATATCCATTCGGTTCCAGAAATATGCCAGCCTATATATGAGTGCTCCTGAATGTTAGTTCTCAAAACTTCAAAATTCATATCTGAACCCACTTGTAAGAAACCAGCCTTTTTTCAGAATTGTTTCGAGCGCCAATATTTTGAACAATTATTGTGATGCCCTATTTGGAACCTTTGGTGTAGTAATAACTATTACTGGAGTTTTTTCCCAACACAAAACCGTTACTTTCACACCTCGACACGTGTTTCGATCACCAAGTGATCATCTTCAAGAGGAAGATTAAACTAAATACACTTATAATGTTATCCTTATTAATACCATAGATATCTCTTCTGCATACCTGCATCTTGAGTGTATTAGAATAATTTCACAATATTACCTTATCTTCTAGTCTACAAGTCATGAAATGATGAAACAACAACAAAAATTAATTGCCGCTCCGGGGCGAATGAATTGATTCCAGTGGCGCATTTGCTTTTTGAGCTACAGGAAAACCCGGAAAAATCTGCAGCACTACATCATCTGAAGATTTTGATCTGCCAATGTCCTCTCTTCAATTAAACAAAATGTAGGAATTCAACGCCAGAACCACAGTGAACAATGACTGCACGACTGTATGAAAAATCAATTAAACAACTACAGGCCGATCTCTGTCATTAACAATTTTGCAAAGATTCGAACAATGCATTAAAAAAAGATTATTCTCTGATAAACATTCCGTCATAAATAAACATCAGTACGGCTTTCTGAATAATTTATTTGTACTGAAAATGCTATTATGGACCTTGTTGAGAAGGCTGTCGATGCATTGGACAAGTCGAGGAAGTATTCAATCATATTCCTTAATTTGGCCAAAGCATTTGACGCTGTATCCCATAGTCTGCTAATAGAAAAATTATATACATATGTAGTGCGAGATAAGACACTAGCTGTCTTGCAGAACTATTTAGCAAATAGATTACAAAGAGATTGAAATTGATGAACAGTTGAGTAGCCCACAAGAAGTCACTATTGGCGTTCCTCAGGGAACTGCTCTTGGACCAGTTCTCTTTCTCACTTACATAAACAGTATCACCGAAATGACCGACTTTTGTGGTCACCTCATCTGCTATGCTGATGACACAGCTATTGTATACAAATATTGTATACATATGTATACACATAAAATAGTTATCCATATAATCTAATTATTCAACGGAATTCAACTGAATATTTAATTGAATGTTAACTGAATGAATGGTAACTAACTGAATAAAGATTATAATAGTGGTCTGCTAGGCTGAACTTTTCATCTATTTTGAACCTTCGTGAGTTAAAATTAATTTCACAATGTGTCCTTATGTAATAGTCAGGTGAATCTAATAATTGAAATATTATTTTAACAAGCTATATAGTATACTACTGGGTATTGGTCCCTCATTGTTATTCACAATATTATTATGTTTACTTATTTCTACAATTTCCTAGACATCTAGATGCCTGTTGTTGTTAACTTGTCTAACTAATCTTAATGAACTGGTTTTATTGCAAAATATGATGGTCTGGTCTTCCATATTTTAGGTGTGCTAAGTGTTCCTCATATCTTATTTTGATAGATCTTCTAGTCTGTCCATAATATTTTGCATCGCAGTCTTCACATTTAATTTCGTAAATTCCATGCTTTCGAATTCTCGACTTTGCCTTTTGGATTTCCTAAAAGGTTTGTAGTGTATGACTTGTTATAAAAACCACCTTCATACCTATAAGTTTCTTGAAAATCGTTTCAAACTTCTTCGTGTATTGGTGGTATGGAACTGATGAATATATCTCATATATTCTGGGATTTTATGAATATATTTTCAGTTTTCAGAACATAAAAATGCATACAAATCAATTGAATACATCCAATCAGCTTTTTTGTTGCAATTCATGAATTGTTCATATATTTTTGGAGCTCTATCATTTGTTTCATTTCTATATCTCTACTGGTGAAAAATCAACTGATCGCTGTGCAAAAATATGCAAACGCCTACGGAGCGTGATTTCGATATGAATAGAGAAATAATCCAACAAAAAAAAACACAGTAAATCCTCTATATACACATCCTGTCATCCGAATCTTCCAGTCGCGAAAATCAATCCCATACAGCAACCTGTTACGCCCGAGGGACACTGTGAAATCGCTGCAAGCTCATGAAGATAAAAAAGGGTAAAAGTATGATTATAGGGCGCTGTACGACGGGGATGTCACATTCGTTACTAGTTATTTATTATGGAGCGCAAGTTCGTATCTGTTTTTACGGAGGGGTATTAGAGGATACATTTTTGTATTACACGCTGAGTTATTTCGAGTTTGTATTTCAACCAGGATTTCTGGGTGAGGTTGCAATTCTCGTATCGTAAATCATCCTTGCGTGGGCCTCGAGTCTCGTTTTCTGCCATGTCGAGTCGTTACGTGAATTGGCATTACTGCAGTGGAGTTGCAGTTGGTATGATTCTAGTCGTTTTTGTTTTTTAAAGTGACGTTTCGTAGATTTTGTGAGCCAATGGTAGGCTATGAAGCAAACACTGTCTTTCATTACAATCTGAACGGTTTTTTTTTGTTTGATTCGGCCGTTACTTGATGAAAATCGATAGTAATTTCATAAATTACACTTACGATTTGATCTCTACAAACTTTATTTGAAAAATATATCACGACATGTTTCGCTAACACAGTAGCTTCATCAACAGTGATTTGAATACTACATGTTGCTTCTTACACTAATCTGTTTGAAAAAAAATCTGTTTAAAATCTGTTTTCCGTTAATCAGCTGTCGCCCCCATACGAACGACAACTCTCAGAAGTTGAGAAACTTGTGCAAGCTAATGACTAACGAGGTCTTATCTTTTAACGTGTGATACGTAACACGGTTGCAAAATCATCCCCGCTTCCACCAGATAAATTCTCTCGAAAAATATCTGGTCGAGGCAGGAATCGAACCCACGGTTTTCTGATCGTGAGTCGGGCGCACTATCACTGCGGCCAATTCCACGATTTATGTACTACAGGTAACCATAATTGAGACTACCACCAAAAAATTTCCTAAACCTCTACCTGAGGTACCTCTTCAATTATGATCACCTGAAAATATTACCTCACTTATATATTAATAATAATTCCTTCTCGGTCTAAGAAAACAAGTTCATAATGATGATCTATTCAAAACTAGTTGGTCATTCATTATAATGTTTCAATTTTTGAGTTTATTGATTTCTATTGCTTCCAAACAATTAAGTTTCAAACCTTCATTTTCTATGTGTACAATTTCGAACTCGTAAAAGATATGATTTTCTTCTGAACGATGATTTGAATAAGGTACCTGAAGGTAATATGGCCATCTAGTGCAATATGGCCAAGTTGCCCACTTACTATAGTCCTACAGAAAACTTCGTTAAAGCGGCAATCTGATACTTAAATAAGGTATCAGGTATGAGCAACGCAACGGTAATAGCTACACGGCAGTTTACAACGTGGTATTTACTAGTGAGTCGCCATTACGTTGACATCTTTGTTAAAAGAGTGAAGTGAAATAATATATTTTATAAATCTAAAGCAAATGGAACTTCAAACGTTCAAGCCAGTCTCTATATACCTACACAGTAGGTTTAATGGACTGACGCCTAGCAGAAAACAACTACTCCCCTGGCTAATGCCACGAAGGGCGTTTAATTATATCAGACAAGCGTCAGTGCAGGAATCTTCACAGAAAATGTCCTGCATATGCAATTGGCAATACAACTGAAAGAGTCGACCTTCAATTATGGAACGGGCACACTTGCAGACCGGTTTCGGGCTTATTAGCCACTCATCAGTGCAAGATAGTGACCATCATC